>JAQZBX010056977.1:0-18070 GCA_029593785.1 Cabassous unicinctus
AAAAAAAAAAAAAAAGAGGCCTGCCATGCCAGATGCTGGCTGTATGGACTTGAGCTGATGGCTGAATCTCTGGGTCTGCTTCTTCATCCACAAAACGGGCAAGAGCACCTGCCCTGTCCGCTTTATAGGGATGTTCTGGGGATTAATAAGGATTCGGGTATGAATGGGCTCCATGAGCCAGTAAAGCCCCAGAATAATCATAATTATTTCAGCATGACAACCATGTCTGCTGACTGCTGAGCTATATCCGGCCATTAGCTTGAGGTTGTGACTAATTGCTTTTTAATGAAAGAGAAACAAGATTTGCTTAATGTTTCATGAGTCATGCAAGCAAGCATCTCTCTCTTAAGAGCATCTCACTTTCAAAGACTTGGCCCATCCAGATCACTGGAGTTGAGAGAAGTGGTCAGATGCAAGCCTCTTGGCTGAGGGCCCACTGTGCTTTGCAAATCCCACAGCAGCACAATGAGAAAGATGGTTTTTGCCAACAAGAAGCCCATCATCAAGAAGGGCAGAAGACATGTACCGGCTCTCTGACACCAGCCAGGTAAAAGACACAAACCAGGGAGGGCTGCAGGGCCAAAAGGCCTTGCCAACAGTAAGCACTGAGTAGAGTTTTGGATGCCAGTTGCAGTTGTAGTCCAATGACAAGTACACTTCCAACGAGACCGTGCAGCAGGTAGAAGGCATTTGAGCTGGACCTTGGAAGTCTGCCCTTTGAGGAGGACATTCCAAACATGGTCATCAGCCCACATCCAGGTGCAGCAGAAGGGCAGGGAATATCTTCAAGGAGCTTTCAGTCCACTTGGAAAGAAAAGAAAAACAAAGAACACGAAGCCTCATGAACAATAAGTGGATCTAGTCAAGAGTCGAAGTAAAGGTGTGTGATGGGAGGCAGTAAGGAAGGAGAGCGAGCCAGCTGGGCTGGAGTTAAGGGGAAGTCTTCACTCCTCTGTCCCCATGCTGGTCCAGGTCCCACCATCTCTCACCAGGCCTCCTCTAATCGGGGTCCTGCCTCTTCTAACTTCCATCCTCTCCTCCAATCCACCATCCACACAGCCAGCTATCCTCCTAAAGCTCGGGAAGCCCCAGTCCTCCAAACTCCATTGCTTCCAGGACAAAGTCCAACCCTGCAGCCTGGCATCCAAGACCTTTCCCGGTCTGGCCAACATATCCAGCACACCTCCCATGGCACTCTTTCATCTGTCCTATGACCAAGTTACACTAGACAATTCATCATAACCCGGACACACCTAGCACTTTAAGGCAAATACATTTTCCTTGCCTGACTCCTCTACCTAGAAAGCTAGAGAGCAGGCTTTGGGGTTTGAATCCTAGTCTTGTGATCTTGGGTAAATTACTTTGTGTCTCATTCTCTTCATCTATGAAATGAGAACAGCAATAGTACCCAACCTCTAGGACAATTATGATGATCAAACGAATTCCACAAGTAGAATTTAGATCAGTTCCTAGTACATTGCAAGTACTCAGAAAATGTTGGCTATTCTTAGTATCAATGGACTGAAACTCTGCAAAGTTTAGTTCAATGTCACTTGCATGAAGAATAAATCACTCTTCCCTCTGGGCACATGGGTACCTCTGTCATAGTGTTTGTTTCGTTGCCTGGTGATGGAAATTCAACAACATGTGGCAGTACCTGACAGTGCACCCAGCTCCTAGTGGATGCTCAATAAATAAGACTAATCTGGGTCTGTGCTGGGTGCAATGGAGATATCTTAGGAACAGTCTGTACCAGCTGTACTGGTCAGGATGAGCTAAATTATGCTGTGGTAACAAACAACCCCCAAATTTCAGTGGCCTCAAGCATCACAAATTTACTTCTCAGTCACACTACATGTCCCTTCCTGGTTGGTGAAGGCTCTACACCACATCGTCCTCACTCGGGGACCCAGGCTGACAGAGCCTCCACCATCTGGAACACTACCGGCCACTTGTGGCAAAAGGGAGTGTGGCAAATCTCACACTGGATCTCAAAGGCTTCTGCCCAGAAGTTAAGCACTTCTGTTCACATTTCATGAGCCAAACAAATCACGTGGAAAAGCACCACCCTACCATGCACACCTAAGATCAGGATATTGGTGAACAGCCCTAATGATCAGCAAGTAGCCCAGTCCATCATTTGAGAATCATGCTGGTCTCAAACACTGAATGGTACTTCCAGGGAATGAATGTAGAAACAGCGAGTGGTTTGTGAGTTCAGGATGGAGAAACGAGGCCCTGGCAGCTGTATTCAACCCCCAGCAGAGGCTCTGGGCACCCCAAGCCATGTGCAATGTAAGTAGCAGCAGATGACTTGACAAACTGGAACTCTTCAAGGCTTAGCCCTCAGAGGCGGAGTATACACATGGTCTGGAAAGGAGACAGAACTCTGGAACCAGGCTGGACACTGGGCTGGGCTACCTGGGCTTGCAGGACACCCATGCAGTTCTTGATCTCCTATATACAAACTTCAACCACAGCACCCTGAGAACATAGAACAGGCTGCCTCCAGGGAGTCACAGAGGCCCAGTTCCTCCTCCCCCATGACAGGGCTACCTGAGGTAACTTCTCATAAAGCCTTTCTCAGGGACCCCAAAATGATGGCTTCTTAACTCATTCTGGCTGAGAAAACTATATGACTTTCCTGAGTGATTTTCAGTTATTCATCTTGATAGGAAACTGTGGCAGGGCTTTCCTCTAGGAAAGCTGATTCCTTAGAGCTGTATTCAACCTCCCAAACTGAGCTTTGTGGCTGTCCCATAAACTTATGGTCTTCCCAAAACAGAGAGGTGTGTGTGTTTTATTAAAGAAACAAGGTTCTAGAAGAATGAACTTTATTAATATTTGAAATTCAATCAACATGACCAGGAAAACTAATCTAGTAGCTTCAGACAATTACATAATTTGTAAAATGATATTTGCAAAGAGACCTCATGCCTGCTTCCCAAATTCGTGCGTGGTTTCCCAGTTGCTTCAGAGTCAGGCCTGCCTGAGCCTGGGATCACCTTTTGGGACTCTGGAAGTAAACAGTGATGGTGACCATCATCCCTACCAAACATGGGAAGGTTTAAAGTGTTCTGGGATCCCTGCAGGGATGTCAGCTCAAGTTGGATGTTTCTGCTGAGCCAGGAGCACATGATGGAGAAGAGCTGGGGCCTGTAAGAGATGGGGTTTTCTCTAATTAAGGTGACAAACCTTCCCAGGGCAGGGTCCCTGGGGATATGCAAGTGCAAAAATACACTGTTGCACAGACACACTTCTGGAAAATGGTCCTGTGAAACTCTTAGGGACAATGTGTCTGAAGGGTGGTGGCCACTCAGCCTCTGGCCCCCTTGGTGGGCTATGCCATCTGCCTTTCCTTCCATTCCATGCCTTCCAGACTGCTGCTCTGTGAGAATCTCTGGTGCCCAGTGTAGCAGACTCCCTGAGGGGAAAGAGAAGGCCAGCATGGACCTCTGCAACTTCATCTGGGCCACCAGCTTCACCAGCCTTGGTCACCCCCTGCCCCAGCTAACCAGAGAAGGAGACTGGGAAAAGGGTCTCAGGGTCATACAATACAAACCAAAGTCCCCTGAGCACTGTTCCCTTCCACAATGGCCCTTGGCAGAGAAGCTTCCTTTAGAAGGGAATGTGGGCAGAGAAGACTGCATAATTGAGATATCTGGTACAAGCTAGTGGAGAAGGACTTTTCCAATAGTGAATGCGACCCAAGTCTGTGTTTAATGTCTCTGAAAACAATCAATCCAAAAGCTGGACATGGGGCAGATCTTTACTTACTTGGAGCCCAGAGCCACCAAACTTTTTGGTGTTTGAAGTCTACATTTCTCCTTCCTTTATCTACAAATGAATCACAGAGGAGCCTGGGGGACCAGAGAGCTGGACTATTGTTCTTTCTTCCTCTTTCTTCCTTTTATCCACATTGAATTTGCAAGCAGCTCCCAGCTGGGTCTCTTTCAGAGGTCTCTGATTGGGATCTGATTGATGATTCCTAACTGCATTATTAGAGTGTTCCCCAAAGGTAAATTCCTGGTCAAGATGGTGCCCCACAAGCACAGAGCTGTCTGGGAAAAGGATGGCCCCAAAATCATGTCAGGAATGTTAATTAAATAAAATTCACAGCAGTCCTTTGCCCAGAGTTTGTTGACTAAGACCCCTTCTGGTTGAGGTTTCTCTGGAGCATGACCAGAGCTGCCCCGACAGCTGCATCCACATCCTGCCCAAAGGACACAGGGAGAGGGAAAGCCCTCTGCACCTCCTGCTTCAGGACTTCATTCCTGGACAATGCACTCCCACTCCCGATTACTCGCTCCACGCCCCACTCTTTGAGCTGCTGAAACGGAAGCATGGTGTGCAGGTTCTGGACAATGCCTCGGCACAGGGCACGGGTCACATGGCCCAGAGAGAGATCAGAGGATGAGATCCCCGTCACGGAGGCCAGTTGGTCCGGAAGGTGCCTCTCCCCCAACACTGTTGGAGTGATGGTGAGGCAGGTGTCTTTCTGCTGTGCAGCTGCCTGGATCATGTGAGAATACACAGTGGACTCTTCGACCTCCAGGCCTGCCAGGAACAGAGAAGATCTAGGTGAGCTCATGCACTCCTTTGCTGCAAGCTACTTGCTGGTCCTTCTCACACCATGGCTGGCTGCTTCCCAGCTCAGTAACCCAGAGAAGCTTACTAGCTATTTCTGCCCCAGATCCCAGCCAGGTATCTCTCTGCAGACCCCAGCCCAGACTTCAGCGATGCATCTCGTAAGTGTTGCTGTGAGCACTAAATCTCAAGCCAGCTATGGGAGCCTTGGTCCCATGAGGGCCAAATGTAGACAGTGATCAATAAGTATCATCACTGCTGCTGCTACTCATGGGCAGTGTCAATGAGTCTACCCCATACCCCCATTATACACTTGGAGTACCTGAGGTCCAGAGAGACCATCCCATAGCTTGCTGTTGCCAGGCCAGATTCCCGGTCAGATTTTCCTCGCCTACACTAAATTAGCTCTACATTCTAAAGAAAGCAGGTCTTTGGGTTCAGTAGACTTTGACCATAGAATCACTTTTGGTCTCTAACTTGCCATTAACTGAAGGAGAGCAAACCTGGCCTTCAACAGAGAAAAATTTATAGAGACTGAGCACTCTCCAATATGCACTTTGGAATCAGGAGGGATTCCCACTCCCAGAAACTCTGGTTTTATTGGTCTGAGCTGCAGCCTGAGCACTGAAATTTTTAAACACTCCCCTGGTGATTCTAATATGCAGCTTTGGTTGAGAATCAATTTAGACTAGTGCTTCTCAAACTCGAATGTACAGATGAGTCATCTGGGGATCCTATTAAAATGCAGCTTCTGATTCAGTAGGCCTGGGGTGGGGCCTAAGATTCTGCATTTGTAAAAATCTCCCAGAGGACACTAATGCTGCTGGGCTGTGGACCACACTTTTAAGAAATAAGGCTCTAGAGCAATAATCTACACTCATAGGCTTCAAAATCACCTGAGGAACTTGTACAAAATGCCATGCTCAGGCTCCACCCCAGGCCCAAAAAAGCCAGCATTTCTAGAAGTAGGGCTAGGATGTCAGATATTTCCAGCGTGCAGCCAGAGTTGAGAACCACAAAACGGAGTGTCACAACGGAGTCACATCATACAAATTCAACCACACACACTCAGGAATAAAAGAGTGAAATAATTTAAATATCACATGCAATTAGTCAAAATTTGATCAGCAGGACTCCTGGTTTAATGTGACAGAATGCCTATAAGTATCTATTCTCTCGCTCTAGAAATTCCACTGAAATATCAGCAAATTTAGGAAAGAGATAAGAGAAATTCACAGATAAAAAGAACAGGAGTGGAAACAAGGAATGAGAGCTTTTGACACCTTTTTGGAAGGCAGGAAGCAGATACAGTGAAAATCGACTTTTCAGAGCCGAGAAGAAGCTACACGTGGGGAGTCTGCATAGGAAGATGCTAATGAGAAGGGAACCAGTTCATCCCCAAAAGGTCAAGCCTTAGAGGCCTGAGATACTTCAGAAGGTGGAGGTGATTACTGGAGACTTCAGGATGAAACCTCAGAATGAAAAGTAGCCATTGTCAGTTATATATATGTTACTAAAATAAAAATTAAAAAAAAAACTTTTTTAAAAAAGCAGTTATTGGGAGCAGATGTGACTCAAGTGGTTTAGTGCTGGCTTCCCACATACGAGCTCCTGGTTCAATCCCCGGCCCTGGTACCTCAAAAAAAAACAGCTATTGTCTGCCCAGCCCTGCACCCTGACTCCTGCATCCTGAGCAAGTGCTCAGAGCAAGTACGAGGAGGAAGGCTTTGAAGCTCTGGCTCCTTCAGCTTCAATTCCCTTGTGCCATTCATGGTGCCAGCATTTTGCCACACAGTATGATTCTGGTGTGAATTTACATATTTTTCCTACGACAAAGTCCCTAGATACAAGCCAACTAGCTAAGTATTTCTTAATTCAGCTAAAGAAACAGCAATTGTTCCCATTCTGGGCAAGAAAACTTAGGAACCTTCCAGAGTTGTGTAGCACAGTGTCCAAGGCAGAGTGCTGGAGCCAGACCTCCTGGAGTGAAGCCAAGCCCTGCCGCCCCTGGCAGGGTTACCAGGGCAGGTTAGTTAACCTCTTAGTTTCCCATAAAATAGGGATAATAACAGTGCCTATCTTCTAGGGTCACTGTGATGATTAAATGAGTTAGTTTGCATAATTTAATCAGCACAGTGCCTGGTACATGGGGATCACTCAATAGATATTACCATTATTATCATTCAAGGGTCTTCAACACTCATCTTGACTTTACCATTTTGCTTTATATGCTGACTTAGATCTAACCATTACATTCAACAAATGATCTATGGGAAGAACAAGAGATGAGCCAATCCCAGTAAAAGCTCTCACAGCTCCCTGGAGAGGACCACGTCCACTGACTCACCTTCCCCAACTCAGCCCTCACAAGTTGGAGCAACTCGGAGAAAAGGGTGAGCCTATGAGCCCTCCTGAACCCAATCAGCCAGTACAGCCCAGCTGTTTTCCCTTGAAAAGACTTCATGCCAGAAAATTCTTCTCAGCTTACAGGATAAGGGATACACCATTTGGGCCCTGGCACCAGATGCTCTGCAGACTCTGCAGGCCTTGCCACTTTCCACTTGCTCCAAGAAGGGATGTGCACAGGGCCCAGTGGACGACTCCAGGGACACAGCCAGATGTGACAGCCCTCAGCCTGATGCCCCTGGGCTACAACAACCAATGCCCCCTAAAACTGGCCAAGATGAAAATGTGCTGAGGGACAAACTGCCACACACTGCTCCAGTTAAATTCTGGCCTCCAAACCAGAGAAAAGACTCAATTTTTTAAAAATGCATATACAATAGCTGCAAGACCTTATGGTGACTGCCTGTTAGAAATAGGACAAGGGCGAAAGGGATGGGAGAGGGACTGCTGCTCTAGAAATCCTTCTGTATTAATGGATTTTTTAAAAATCATGTGCTTGTATTCCTTTAATACAAATTTTTTTTTTTTTTTAAGGAAACATTAATACATACTCAAAGTCTTCTTGCTAGAAAACCCTTGGGCCATGACCCAGGCCTTCAGGGTACCTGAGAGGAAGGTGTCTAGCCAGCTGGAAGCCCAAGAGGCCTGGCTTCTAGCCCTGACCCAGCATCCTTTGGCTCATCCTAGTCTACTAATGGGGATTAGCAGAGGCGGAAACTGCTAAGAGTTGCCACAGGCTTAGAACCACAGAACGCCAGAGCTGGGGAAACAGAAGAGAAGGGACTTGCCGAGAGCACATAATGACTCAGGGACACAGCTGTGCTAGGAGCCGAGGTTCCACCCGTCACGCTATGCTGATTAACAAACACACATCACACTATGGGTCAGGCACTGATCTAAGTGCTGCACAATACTAACTCATTTAAGCCTCACAAGCCTTTGACCCATTTTCAGATGAGGGAAGTGAAGCTCAGAGAGATTAAATAACCTGCCCAAAGGCACACAGATAGTAAGTGGCACAGCTGGGGTTGAAACTCTGGCCGTAGGCTCCAGAGTCCCAGCTCTTAACCACTACACAAGGGTGGAGCTCTCTGTTTGCTGACCTCTGGAGGATGATGCAGATCTATGGATACAGTGAGAGCTCTATTTTTGTATTTTATGCTTTATTATTTCTATTTTGGTTAATAAATGCCATGTACAAGGTCCCGGGTTCAATCCCCAGTACCCCTAAAAAATTTTTTAAATAAATGCAATGTCTTTTATCTGAGTAAATTTTATTGTATTAGCCTCTATTTTTTTTTTTTTTTTGCAATCAAATGGCATAATTGTAGGAACTTCATAAAAGGTTAAGTTACATTATATATATATACAAGCTTCAAACTCCTGCTGTTTAACCAAAATAAGAGCCACGAAACCACAAAAACTTTTCTAAAGCATCTTACAGAGAAATGAAATGTTACCACCTCTTTCAGGGGTAAGAAAACAGTTACTTCCGTAGCAAGAGGAATATGGCCAACTCAGTAGACAATCGAAAGGCCCAATCCAGTTAAACCAGTATCTTGATAAAGGGTTTGCTTGAAGGTTCTGCTGACTGGTTCTACCTTTTCCGATGCAATGCAAAACAAAATCAAAGTCCGGTTCTATAAATCAAGTACTCCTGAGGGGACTCCAGCCAAGGGGGCAGAATTCCCCTGGCAGTCCTGGTGTCCCTGGCCAGCCTGACAGGACTGACATCAGTCAGCCACACTTGCCTATGCCACCAGCACGAGCTTCTCGTGTGCCCTCTCCTGCCCCTCTATAACTGTGTTGAACACCTCCTGGAATTACCTGTTGGAGCTCCTACAGGTAACCAAGGCATCTCATGAACATGCTTTCCCTAGACCTGGAGAGCTGACCAGAAATTTCATTTCTACCTTAAGTGCTTGAAAAGGGAAACTCTCCTGGAAGAAGGTTACATGCTTCGTTGTAACAGAAGAGCAGAGGAGGGCTTGACTCACTTTACCCTGGGAATAAAAGAAGAGAGCAAGAGGGCATCAGAGCTTCCAGGGACCATTCCAAGAAAGCAGTTAGGAACTACTCACCAGGAATAAATGCCATGAAGACTTTATCATTTTGTAAAATATCAGGAGTCTTTTACTCACTCATGTTTGATCATTTTCTTTTCAGCTGTCACTAGTCATCAAAAAGAAAATCCTTAAATGTAAGGGACCCATAAGTAGAAGAAGAAAGTAAGACAGTGGGGCATGGCCCAGCTGAGGAGACCAGATGATACTCCAAAGTCAAGGTTAGGGAAAAGGGGTCTCCCAAAAAAAGAGAGTAGGTGATGGCAGCTCAGAAGATGAGAGGAAAAGAAGCTGCAAGCCCAGGTTTCTGAGGGAAGGAACAAAATGCCACAACCTGGCTGGGCCTGAAATGGAAATCTGTAAGCTTAGACAGCATGTTAAGTTCCAAGACACTGCCACATAGAAAGGACAAGCAGAGAACACAACAGTTTGTGGGCCACATTTTACCTAGATCTGCCATCCACCGAACCAGCATGTGGACGAATGTAGCCAGCACATTGCCCCCGTTGAGTGACGCTGCCACCCCCAGGTAGGACCTGTCGAAGTATGGGAAGTAGGCAACTGGAGCCGAAGGGTCTGGAGTCTGCGCCGGCTGGAACCCCGAAGGCATGGAGGCTGCCAATTGAACCGAGGTGCTGATGTTGAGAACTGGGGGTCCAGAGAGCAGAGGTTAGGCCTTTCGAGCGAATTCGACTCGTAGAAAGCACAAGTCATAATAGGGCAGTTGGAGAATGGTGGTTTTAAAAATATGCGCACAGATTCTCTGAGACTCGTCCTTTCAAGAGGTAGAGCCTAGTTTCCTTCCCTGGAGTGTGGTCTGAACTCAGCGTCTCCATTCTAATGAACAGAATGGAGCAGAAGTGATGATGTGAGACTTCTGAGACAGGCCATAAAAGGCACTGCAGCTCTGTCTTGGCTGTTTTCCCTCTTGGGCCACATGCTCTGGGGCGTCCAGCTGCCTTGCCATGTGCGGCCCTACAGAACACGAATGGTGGGAACTGAGGCCTCCTGTCAACAGTCACAGGAATGAGCTTAGAAGCAGATCCTCTGGCCTCAGGCAAGCCTGGAAAGAACCGCAGCCCTAGGCTATGAAGTGACTGCAACCTTAGGACAGACCTTGAGCCAGGACCACCATCCACTCCCAGATTCCTGACCCTCTGAAACTGGAAGACATGATAAATGCTTTTTGTGTTGAGCTGCTAATCACTGGGGTGATTTGTTAGGCAGCAATACATAACTATGACAGAGTAAGACCCCATGCCAAGCGTTTTATTCTCTGGGGCGAGTTCATTCATTTGTGGCAAGTACCATCTCATTCTCATTTCCAGGAACATTTCCAAGATATGCTTCTCCTGCCTCCCTCCACCAACAAGGGGATATCTCCTAGATCCAGCACAGAAAGGATGAAGGATGAAGTTCACCCCTAGGGGGCCAAAATAAATGAAGTCAGCATTCAATTTTCCCATTTCCTGGGGGTGGGGAAAGCAAGAACACAAACAAGTCTTGGAAAGCCACTAGCTTGACTGCGTTATATCAAGCTTTTAACCTGAAGCATCATGCCCTCCACCTGCCCCCTGGGGTGAAGGTGTCGGCAACAGGGAGCTGACCAACTGTGCCCATCCACCCAGCACAAGTGAGCACAGGCCAGCAGTTCCCATCCGGAGCCAGAGAATGCCCCCAGCTCATTTCAGGGGTGACCTAATTCGTATCTTCTTCCCATCTGGCAAGCACATTTACATTTACGTGCAGGCACAGGGCAGCCCTCTGCTGAGGGAAGAGCCTAAGATTTGAAAAGTACCAGGTAAGAGGAAAGGCATGACCGTGCATCGATGCCTTCCCCAGGTGCGCCGTACAGGGACCTGCGCAGCCATCACAACCACCCCAGGAGGAAGGCATCATTAACGACCTCCTTTTGCATGAGAACTAGGGCTCAGGGAGGAGAAGCAGCCTGCCCAAGACCACACAGGGAAGCAGAGAGACTGCAATTCCAAGCCAGGCCTGTGGGTTTCACGCTGAAGCCCACACAAGCTCCCTGATAATCATGCCTTGGGGTGAAAGAATAGAAGGCAAGAGTAGGGGTACCGGGAAAATTAAAAATTACAGGATAAACTTAGCACTTTCTTTAGGACATTGGTTTTTGGTGAAAATTTGGGAGAAAAAGAAGGCTTTAAACTTAGTTGATCTTAAAAGCTTTTATCATATGTACATATCTAACAATATAGGCAGAATTTTGCCTCTCCCTGTCAGCTAATCTTGTGTTTTTTCACCCACTGACTATGTTGACTTGAATGCCTTGCCTCAAAATGTTTGCATCATCATTTTCTCAGTGTGTTCAATGAGGTTTTAAAAAAAAGGGTAGGCCCCGCAAGCCATGCAGCAAGATGATGACATAACAGGAGAGTGACACAAGGGAGAGCCAAGATGAGACGTGCCAAAAAACCAGGAACTAAGGTGGCACAGGCTGTAGGATGCCTGTCTCCCACATGAGAGGTTCTGAGGAACGAATCCCAGTGAAGACAGGAGGAGAAGGATGAGAAGAAAGGGCAGGAAATGGACACAGAGAGTTGCCCAGTGAATGGACACAAAAACAGCAAAAACAGCAGGGGCAGGTAAAAATGGATAACAGTAAATAAATAAATAAATAAATCCTTTAAAAAAAAGTATAGGGGAGTAAGATACAGACTATAGTTAGTAGTAATACTTTGATGATGCTCTTTCATGATTTGTTAACAAATGTTTCACAACAATGCAAAGTATTTGTGGTGGGGCGATGTGTGGGAGCCCTGTGTGATGTTATGCATGTTTGTTTTGTAAGTTCACAATGTTTACTGAACACTTATTGTTTACGTATGTTCATATATGAATGATATATTTCAATAAATTGTTTTTTTTAAAAAAGGGTAACTTTTGTTTCAAAAAGAAGGAAATTACTACCAAACAGCAAACAAGCAAACAAAAACATTGCTTGAAATTTTGTCTTTTAACAATGTAATGGAGGGAAGCGGATGTGGCTTAAGCAACTGAGCTCCTGCCTACCACATGAGAGGTCCATGGTTCGGTTCCTGGTGCCTCCTAAAGAAGACAGCGAGCTGGTGCAATGGGCAGACACAGCAAGCTGACACAACAAGATGACGCAACAAGAGACATGGGGAGGCAAAACATAATGAGAGACACAACAAAGCAGGGAGTGAAGATGGCTCAAAAGAGATTAAGTGCCTCCCTCCCACATCGGAGGTCTCAGTTTCGGCTCCCAGTGCCTCCTAAAGAAACAAGGAAGACAAACAGACACAGCAAGTGCAGACAACAAGGGGAAGGGGAGAAATAAATAAAATAAATCTTTAAAAATATAGATTAAAAAAAAAAAAGATGAATGGAATGGGAATGAAACACTACACAGAGGGCAGTGCTGCTTAGAATTTTTAAACCCAAAGTTGAATTATAGTTATTTCTAAATGATGGTGGAGGCAAAGACGTCATGACAGGGAAAAACCAGAAGAAGATGAATGAATTCTTTGTCCTCTCAATAACAAGGAGAGGCACCCACGGTGGACCTGCTCAGCCAGGCTGCTGTAAGGATGGAATGCAACGTGAGTGCTCAGGTGGCAGTGGGCGTCATCCTGCAACCACCCTGCTCAGGTGGGCAGGCCCAGGCTTTTACCCTAGACCAGGGATTAGCAAACTATGGCCCACAGGTCATATCGAGTCTGTCACCTGTTATTGTACGGCTTGTGAGCTAAGAATGGTTATTATACTTTTTAAATAATAACTTTATTGGGATGTAATTCACATAAAATTCACCCTTTTAAAGTGTACAATTCACTGACTTTTAGTATATTCACAGAGTTGTACAACTGCTACACTATCTAATTTTAGAACATTTTCATCACACCTATTAGCAATCACTCTCCATCTCCACTTCTTCCCAGCCCCTGGCAATCATTAATCTTCATTCTGTCTCTATGAATTTCTCTATGGGCATTCCTTGTAAGTGGAATTATACAATATAAGGCCTTTTGTGACTGAATTTAGAATAATGTTTTCAGGATTCATCCATGTTGTCAAATGTATTAGTACTTCATTCCTTTTTTATGGATGAATAATATTCCATTGTATGGATATACCACATTTTGCATATCCATTCATCAGTTGATAGACAAAAATAGTCACTTTTTGGCCTTTATGACTGCTGCTATGTAAAATTTTTTGTGTGGACATATGTTTTCCATTCTCTTGGATATTTATCCAGGAGTGGAATTGCTGGATCATATGGTCACTCTATATTTAACATTTTGAGGAACTTTCAGCCTATTTTCCAAAGCAGCTGTACCAATTTATAATACCACCAGCCTATTTTTATATTCTTAAATGGCTGAAAAGAAATCAAAAGAAGAATAACATTTTGTGACATGTGAAAACTATATGAAATTCAAATTTCAATGTCCATAAATAAAGTTTTATTGGAACACAGCCATGCCGGTTCATTTGTGCATCACATCACTGCAATGTCTCTTATCCTGAATACAGAAAAGATCCTGCACTTTTATTGACAAAACACACAATAACAAAATACCCTAACCTATTCATGTATTTTCTCAGTCATGGAGTTACATATCAATCAGTCAACTGGAGAGAGCCATTTTCCCTCACCCCTGCCTTCGAGGGATTAGCACAGATTTGTGTCCATTTGTCAGTGCTTAGAGAGGGCAATTGCCCTGCTGGACCATAAACTCCCCTGAGCAGAGGCTACTGAAGCTGCTAAGTTAGGTGTGTCCTTCGGAACCTAGCACAGAGCTGGTGCTTAGGAGGCACCAGTGTAGGTCTGAGGAGCAAACAAAGGAACCCTTACCTGCATCTGTCCTTTGGGCCATGCAGGAATAAACTGAGCACTGCAAATCGCCCATGGCCACTCCTACCTCTGTGCCTTCTGGGATTTCAAACCATGCATGGGAAGTTCTGCCTGCCATACTGCCAGGCTCAGCAATGTCTGGGAGTAGATGAACAGGAAAGCCTGAGGCCCTCAGTCTGTAAAATAAAAATGGACACCTGTATTTACCTGGTGTCTGCTTTTCTGGGGTTTTGCTGTTTCCAGGAAACTCATCAAGGGAAAGAGGGATAGGATACACATAGGAGAAGGGAGGGTAGAATCCAGTGCTTCACAGGCAGTCTCTTTGGCTTTTTATAATCAGGAGCCATATGCTTGGGTTTTTTAAATTTGTGAACACTGACTTTCAAAATCTTGGGATTTACCTTCCTAGGGAAGAAAACAGCCAGCATAAGCAGCAGGATCAGGGAGAATTCGCTAAGAGCCAGGTATCATCAGAATTCTCACCTCTTATGTTTGAAGGGAACACAAACACTCTGCAAAAGGAGGCAGTTGGAGTTTCAGAGCAAGGTGATAGTAAGTTAGCAAGGTCCAAACCAAAATCGCACCCATTGGTCTCCTGGATATCAAATGTAGCATTCTGGGTTAGTGAGTATGAGGCTGTCAACTTTATAAAACATGCTAGAAAGGCCTTTACCTGAACTACCAGGTGCTTTTACTTTCCAGAGCTCAGAATTTGAGCCCTGAAGGAAGCGACCTTATAAGGCACTGGATTTCTGTACCTGAAAAGGCAAATGATGGTTTAAAAGGGACTTAGAAGGCATCCGTCATGCCTGCTCCTTCCATTTCTTAATCTTATTTTTTAAATATGTTTAAAAAGTGGAAGTTTTTCTTTAAGCTCTACAGGCTGAGCCCGGGCCATAGAGAACTGGGGCGCCCACCCCAGGTCTGGGCAAGTGTGGATGAAGAACAGCACAGCATGGTGCGTGGGCAGAGCACGAGACCACACGTCCCATGGCTTTATGACAGCCGGGCCCACAGTGAGTGAGTAAAACAGGCTGAGGGCCTTTGGAACCTGATTCTAGCCCTTTCCAAATGGGGAAACCCCACTGAAGCTCACGGTCCAGACTGAAGCCAGCCTGCCGAGGTTATACCCACATCTCCAAGTTCCAGCGCTGGCTCTCTGTGTTGAAATATCCCCAGCTGACGGCATTCTGGTCTGACATGAGGGGTCTCCGCAAGCCACACAACATGGCCACCACATAGTCATGGATGGTGCCGGCTGCATCATAGCATTTCAAGAACTCTGGACTGTGTTTCACACCAAAAATAATTCACTGGAGTCTAATATTGTCTTAAAGGAATTGGTTGCACCTAGCTATGGGCAGTAGGGACTTGACACCGCATAAGCAGCTAGAACTCCACTTGCTGTGGCCAATGGCTCAATCACAGGTGGACCTCCCAAGGTGAGGGCCTCCCAGCCACCCCAAGCAACACTGGCAGGAGTCAGCCTTAGAGAAGGGGACACATGGGAGAACATGCCATGCCTGGGAAGGTAGGGCAGAGGCGCTTCTCAGCAGCCTTGTAGCTCTGACCCATCATGAACTCACCACGTGACCCTTGGCAAATCACTTGCCCTCTCTGGCTCCTTCTTTCCCCCGCTGGGTTAGAATTGGGTAACCATTAGAAAGCCCATTAAGAAATGAAGCCGTTCTAAACCAAGGCTAGATCTTGGGACCGCGACCTGTGCCAAACCACACTCACTGAGGCACAATCTAGCAGGTAGACTGATGCTGACTGAATGGAGTTGCAACCTCCTGCCCATTGATAATCCCCTGGAAATCCAGGACCCAAATCAAAGAACAGTTTGTCCATACCTATTTTTCAAAAGCCAGAAGACGGTTGCACAGCCAAACCCTGTGGCCACACTAAGATGGGACTCTGGTTGGGGCAGAGAAGCCAGGAACCCACTGCTGCACCGACCATCCTGCCAGGTGACCAGGTGGCTCACGGCTCTGGGCTCGAACACAGAGGCACCCCCTCTCTCTGTCCATTCACAGCCTGGAATGAAGGAGATCACAGAAAAAAAAAAAAAAAAAACAGAGAAAAGAAAAACTGGCCAGGTGCCAGCATGTCCTGGAGAAGACTCTGCTAATGAGGTTCCAATATACACATTTATCGCCCTATGATAAGCTATGCTCACACATGCAGATTCGGGTATCTGAGTGCCTGGGTTTAGTATCTGGCTCCACCACACAGCAGCTGGGTGACCATGGGCAAGCCACTTACTCCCTCATTTGTCCCACCTCTTCTATGTTTCATTTTACTCATTTTTTTAGGTTGATATATCTCACCCTTTTCCTCCAATAAAATAAATTTAGCACACCCTCAAATTCTCTGGTCTCCGTCCTTCCAACCCTCATCATGATGATATTATTTAGACAATTCTGGATGATTATGAATATATTACCCCTTTTTCTTTGGTCTTAGCTAATTGATTTGTAGACATCAAAACTTTAGTAAATACACACCAATGTTCATATCAGCATTATTCACAATAACTAAAAGGTGGAAGCAACTCAACTGTCCATCAATAGACGAACGGATAAACAAAATATATATATTCAAAATATGTATATACATACAATGGAATATGACTCAGCAGTGAAAAGAAATGAAGTTCTGATACATGTGACCACATGGATGAACCTTGAAGATATGTTGAGTGAAATAAGCCAGATACAAAAGGACAAATAGTGTACGACTCATTGATATGAAATAACTAGAATATGCAAAATTTAGAGAGACAGAAAGTAGACTACAAGTTACCAGGGATGGGAGAGGAAGGCGTTCACAGGTATAGAGTTTCTGTTGGGAGTGATGGAAAATTTTGGTAATAGATGGTGATGGTAGCACAACATTGTTAAAATAATTAATACCCCTGAATTGTATATTTGAGAGTGGTCAAAATGGAAGCCACAATCTTTTTAAAAAAATTTAAGTTTAAAAAAAATCCTTGTTAACATATTTGGCCAGCTTTACTTTATATATCTCTTGGAACATCTTCTGGAATTGTTCTCTGTTCTAATTTAAATCATCCAAAATTGTTCCCAGTTTAGGTCCTTCTGTGACAAACCTTCTGCTATATGCCTATATGCATCAGACTATTTTTATCAAGTTTTCATATGAAAGTTTGATCAGTTATAACTTTACAGGTTCTAAGTTCCTTTTCTTCAAAACACTAATTTTATAAAAATCAAATAGAAAAATCTATTTGTAGTAGATTTTAAATGGCCACAAATTCTATGCTACTCTTCCATTGAGAGGTGGAGTCTAAATCCTCTTTCCTTGAATCTGTGCTGGCCTTAGTGACTTACATGACCAATAGCATGTGATGGAAGTGATGTCATTGGACCACCAAGGCTAGATCATAAGAACACTTGCAGCTCCTGCCCAAGCTTCTTGGAACACTCACTCTGGGAAAGTCAGTCACCATGTAAGAAGTTCCAAGTAGCCCGAGACCACCGTGCTAGAAAGACTATATAGAGTGGCCACATAGAGATGTTTTGGTCAACTGTACCCACCCTTCCCCACTAAGGCACCAGGTACTGAATGAAATCATCTTGGACCCTCCAAACCAATCACCAGATAAATAATACTGAGCAACCTCCATCAACTCCATGTAGAATAGAGGAATCACCTAGCTAATCCCTGTCCAATTTCTGACTGACAAAATCATGAGATATAATAAAATGGTTGTTGTTTTAAGCCACTAAGACTGGAGGTAGTTTGATATGCAGTAATAGATAACCAAAATACAATTCCATTGCTCTCTTGCAAAGAGCATTACCCTAAAGTCACTCTACTTCTTATGCCTTTATCTTTAACTGTTTCTCTTGTGAAACAGTTGTGCTCTTTAAATGTCTTGTTATTCTGGCCCGTGAGCTCATTTTCCCCTGGGGGTTTTGGCTACTCTGTCAGGCAAAGTAAATGGGCCAACAGAGAACTACAAGTGTTGGAGAGGATGTGGAGAGATAGGAACATTTCTTCACTGTTGGTGGGAATGCAGAATGGTACAACCACTATGGAGGACTGTTTGGCAGTTCCTAAAGAAGTTGAATATAGACTTGCCACGTGACCCTGCAATACCACTACTGGGTATATACCCAGAAGAACTGAGAGCAGTGACACG
>JAQZBX010056978.1:0-18074 GCA_029593785.1 Cabassous unicinctus
GGGGGGGGGGGGGGGGAATGTTCAGAAATGGGAGTGAGAACAAGTGTCAAAGTAAGAACACCCAACATCCCACATCTTCCCCTCCATCAGGTTTTGAGGTCACTAGAGCCATTTCTGCAGAATCCAGGTGTACAGGGCCCTGCTGACATGTGCAGTGCTGGGTTGCGAGACAGGACAGGTGTTCTGTGTACCTACCCCCTCAGCAGAGAGGGTGAAGCAACCTGAGGACCTAGGACACGGTCTCTGGGTCCAGCATGTCTGGGCGAAGTCCTGGATTTGCCACCTGCTTGCTTTGTGACAATGGCAGGTCACATCAACTCTCTGAGTTTCAGTTTACACATCTGTAAAATGGGAAGGATAATAGTGGTGCCCCCATGTATGGCACCTGGGAAGACCAATGAAATTACAATGGCTTTAACAGGCCTGCACATAGTAGGCCCTAAACCATGTCTTTGTGTTTTAAAAATTATTATTATGTGACATACCCTTCTTCACAGGTGCCCTGTGGGAGGAAGGCGGAGCTGCCGGTGCCATGCCCTGGGCTGGCACTCAGTAAAAGCTGCCTCCACAGAGCCAGCACCACTCCTGCCCAGGAGAGCCGGCCCCTCCAACATCACAATATATCATGCCCTTTCAAGGAGCCAGCTGGGCAGGGGAGGGGGCTGCAGACATCTGCACGGGGAGAGAGGAACCAGCAGAGGGCAGGCAAGAGCCATGGCTCATCCAGAGAGAGGGAGTTAGTGGAGAATCCAGTGAGCAGGGAGAGGAGGGAGGGAAGGCCAAGGGTGAAGACATGACCAAGATCAAGCAGACCCACCCTGCCACAGGGGAAAGGCTCTGCAACCTGGTTCCAGCCTTTTTTCCCTGGTGCCATGTATGGATGGTGGGTAACTGAGCTTCCTTCAGTGAGAAGGAGGAGGGACAGGGCAGGGGTCTGCGTGGTTGAGATGAGGAGGCAATCAGGACCTGCTTGGAGCCCAGTTGGAGCTCTGTCCGTGGTGCTGCTGGTCCTGACAGGCCTCATTTGCCCAGGTCTTGCCAGGAAGACAGTGCGTTCACGAGGATGAGAACAAAGCCCCTTTTGTCCAGGTGGACACAAATCTATTTGGGGATGGCTGCTTTTTAGCCCCCAGTGGCCTCCTTGGCTGGGCACCTTTGTGCAGTGAACAACCTGGGCAACTGCCCACTTTGGTCATGGTCCCTGTCTGAGTCCTGGGTAGAGGGAACCTCCCATGAGCCTCTGGAATGGGAAAGGGGGTTGTTATGAAGGAGGCACATTTTCATTTTAAGAAACAGACCAGGGCTGAAAGACACGAGCAGCTGAGAGTTTGGAGAGAGAAGTGGCCTGGGCAGATATGTCCAGGTGACCCTGGCCCAGGGCCTACCTCTCTCAGGTAGGTGGAGGTGCAGGGCCTCAGGTAACGGACAGGCTCCCAGACAGCCGGGTGCCTTACTAAGGGTCTTTCCTGGAGCTGCTCCTGGACTCTGCTTTAAGTCATTCTTGCAGCTCCTGGCCAAGGTTGTTATCCCAGGGCCTTGGGGTCCAGTAGTAAGGACCACCCGGGAAACATCTGGTGCCACCTTTATCCCCTAGAGAGGCAATCACAGGGGCTGGTCTCTTGGGCTAAGCTCTGTCCCCTATGCCCCCAGAACCTAAAACATGAGGTAGGGAAACTGCTGGAGACTGCCACAGACCTGGAGTCCCTGCCCCATTCAGAGCAGTACTCTGTGGCCACTCACCTCCACACTGGCCTGGAGGAAATCCTGAGGGGCCTGAGAAGGGCCTTGCACAATGGGCCATAGACCACACAGGCTTCTGCAGGCACACGTAAGTCCCTTGCCCTGGAACAGTTGCAGCCCTCAGTCTGGCACAGGTGTGTCCCTGGGTCTCTCACAGGTGAGGTCCTCCATCTGTTACAGAGAGCTGCAGGGTCTGCCCCAGCTCCTTCTTCATTCCACCCCTGTGACCTGGAGCCGAGTTGATCACTCTTATCAAGAGCTATTCTCCTGATTAAGTTAAAATGAAACAACCAAATGAAATGCATGCAACTTAAAAGGTTGCATTTATCACTGTACTAAAATGGCCAGCTGGTGAATTGGAAATCATGAAAGATTTAAAATAAACTAGCCACTGCTTTGCAATGAGGACTATTTATTTAATTTGAAAAACACAAATTTAATATTATTAGACATCAAAAAGTGATTTTTCCATAGGAATTTGTATCTTTGATTTTGGTGTTCAGCCCCAAGACTGTTTTTGTGCACTTATTTGGCTATCTGAAAAGTTCTGAGTCTACCCTAGGTAGGTGGATGGGACTCCTTCAATTTATATAGTCTAGTTGATTGTTGTGGTTTTTTTGTAACTGTGCTTTCATCTTGAATACCTTTTGGTTTGGAGTTCCAGGACAAATGTCGTTTTGTTGGTAGTGAGCTATAATTTTGTTTCGAGAAAGTATTTCCAGTTTGTCTTTTTGAAACTCAGCATATGCACTTGGAGATTCCAGTGCAGAATTTCTTCCATTCCTTCAACAGTGCATCCTTCATATTCCCTTGAGAATGTGAAGGATAGAAGGATCTTTTTAAAAAAAAATCCACCCTGATTAGGTCCCTGGAAGTTGAGCCTGAGAGGGGAAGGCTTTTCCAAGTGATTTTTCAGAAATCACGGAGCTCCCAGGAAAAGGGGAGGGTGGGGCCAGGATGGGCCATTGATGGAGCTCCAAGGCAGTGTGGGGACAGGCTAAGCCTGATCCTCCAGGAGCTCTGGAGCTGGTCCCACATGGAGGCCCTAAGGCCAGCCTACCTTACCTGGTTTCCAGGCTCAATGGAGCGACCTGAGGAAGGACAAAACTCCTTAGGTGAGGTAGTTCTCTCTGCCAGGGGCCAATAGTAGCCCACACTCAGAGATGCTCAGTGCTGACTTCATACCACCAGGTTTATGTGTTAACATACATAAAATCAGATTTCATGTGCATTTACAATAATATATAATAATAGTAAAAAATAATAGATGAATATAAATATACTCATTATATTTATAACATAACAAACATAAAATACCATATTTTATAATGTACTTATATATATTTATATAAAATCATAAGTAAAATATGCACATTTGTTTTTTTTAATAAAAGAAATTTATTGAAATATATTCACACACCATACAAACCATTCAATCAATGTTTTTTTGTATAATCACAGACTTGTGCATTCATCACCACAATCAATTTAGAACATTTTCCTTACTCTAAAAAGAAACACTTGAAACCATTTAGCAGTCACCTTTCAATCCCTCCACCCTCCCCAGCCCTAGATACCCACTAAACTAATTCAATCTCTATAAATTTATTTATATTTACATTTTACATAAAAGAAATCTTGCAATATGTAGTACGTAATATGTTGTGTCTGACTTTTTCCACTTAGCATAATTTTGGTTTTTTTATTGTAATTTTTTATAAATTAGAAGAATGCAGGTTTACAGGAAAGTCGTGCAAAAAGTACAACATTCTCACAATCCACCCTATTGCTGACACTTTGCATTAGTATGATACAGTTGTTACAATTGATGAAGGAATATTAAAATATTACTGTTAACTATAGTCCATTGTTTACATTAGGTGTGATTTTCCCACATATTAAGAAAAATACGTACAATGCTGGTTTTGAACAAGCCTCTTCCCATCACAATATTAAACTAACTCTCTTTACCCCTTCATTGCTCTCACAACTCCTAGAAATGTCCCTCGTGGTGCAGGAGGGAGGAGTCGGGCATGTAACTTGGGGCTGACAAAGGCAAAGATGCTACTGTCCTGGGACTTGGCTCAGGAACCTGCTGACTCAGGTAAACCTGGGGTGTGGGAGAGGGGTGCACAGAGGCCCATATGGGGACAAGCCATCCAGCCATATGACCACAGGCAACCCAAGAGTACAAGGAAGTGGGGTGAGTGGGGCCAGGAGGGGAGGCCCCTGAGAAATTAGCGGCCCTAGATGGGGAACCTGAGAAGTTAGCCATGGCCTTGTCTTCCAGGTCCTTCTGTGGTGGGCCTGGTGTCCACTCCAGGGAAAATGATGGCTGAAGATCAGTGGTCCGGGAGGCATTGAAGCTGGCAGCTCTGCAAGAGCCACTTCAGGTCTGGTTGCATGGACAGCGCCCCATCCGGCTCTCGGGCCTCATCTCTGTCTTCCTGGGAAACAAGGACACCAAGAACCTCAGCTCTCTGGTCACCTTCGCCTTCTCCCACAACGTGATTCCACTCAGCTCAGCCTTGGAGTACAGGGGTGTCCCTGGGGGTGCATCACCTCCCCAGGACTGTCAGCCCTTTCCCAGCCAACTTGGGGTTGGCATCTCTGAAGCCCAGAACCAGCATCTCACACCTGTGCCCTGTTCCTACTCTAGGGACCCCCGGGTCAGGGCAGGAGTGGGCTGTGCCTTCTGAGAGCATGGCGGCGAGGTGTGTAGTCACTGTGTCACCACAGGCTGCTGGACGCTGGTCACCAGGGACAGCAGCACCTCCTGCCACTGCGCCCACCTGAGCAGCTTCGCCATCCTCATGGCCCAGGACGACATGCAGGTAAGATTCTGGAGCCAGGAATGCTTGAAGATGCAGGGGCCAGAAAGGAAAAGCTGTGATAGGAGAAGAGAGAGGGGTCAGGTGGCCAGTGAGAGCAGATGCATCCTGGGCTGTGTTCTCTGGCCAGATGACATAGTTACTTTCTTTGGATCATCAGGAAATAATCCACTCAGGTAAACCCTGATAATGTGTCCTCAGATGACAGTGATGTGAGCTAAATTGCCAGAACTCATGAGAACCCAGAGAAATCCAAATATCATTCCAACACAATGTGTTTAACCCTGGTCACTTTCCTATAGCATGCATTGTGCAAGTTTTTTTTTTTTTTATTATTTAATTTTTGGAAGAGAGAAAATATTCACATGTTTCAAAATGCAAAAGCTACACATGGTCTGAAATTTCAAAGTCTCTTTTCTGACCCATGTACACTAGTGATGTTTCCTTTTGAGAAGAAATCTCAGTTTCTTCTGAGCCCTTCTAGAGAAAATTTTAGTATAAACAAGCAAATACTTTTATCATATCATTTTGCTTTCCTTCAGTAAGTTGTTTAATATAAACATTCACGCATTTGTTTCACTTAATACATTTGAACAGTTCTGTTCCCACGTATAAAGAATATTTAATTTCTTTTGCCATTTTATGGATGCACTCTACCTCATTTGAGAAGTCTCCAAATGAAGAATATTTTTTCCATTTTTTTTTGCTGCTACAATGTGGCAATAATATTGCCAATTCAAATTTGTAATTGTAATTTTGACAGAAATTATCACATTTCAACACACAGAGGCTAAAAAAATTTCTATAGCTGCTCAGTGAATTCCTTTAAATTTTAAATTATTGTAACCATACTAATATATGTTTTGTGGTCATTCTTTGTTATTTCCACCTACAACTCACAGGCATACTTTTGTTTTAAATTTCTAATTCAACATTTCTTTCATTTCTAAAATAAAATTTGAAATATATTTATTCATATTTGATATCTTCCATAATTTTGATTTTCTTCATTGAGTATTCTAATTATATGTATTTTGGCTCACCTTTGTCTAACATCTATATTTGTTTTTCCTCTGATACTCTTTACCTCTTTCCTTAGGTCCATCTGATTTTGCTCATTTTCTCATTCTTATTGTCTATGTCCCTTAAACTTTGTTTTACATTATTTCATTCTCTGTAGGCGCCCTCTGAATTTTAACTTCATTGCTGAAAGCTAATTATTATTTTTTAAATATATTTTTTATCTTTAAAGGAGCTTTAGATTACATAAATTATACATTGAAAGTATAGGTAGATTCCCATATACCACACCCACTTCACCTCCCACAGTTTTCCCCATTAACAACATCTTTTTTTAGTGTAGTACATTTGTTACAATTGATGGACACATGTTGAAACATTGCTACTAACCATGTTCCATAGTTTACATTATAGTTGATACTTTCAACCGTAAATTTTTGTAGGTTTTTACAAAACATAAAATGGCCTATATCCATCATTGCAATGTTAATCAGACTAATTCTAATGTCCCCTAAATGTCCCATATTACACCTATTCTTCCCTTTTCCTCTCCTCTGAACTTCTGGTGATTCCTGTCTTTATATCAATATTACAAGTTCTTCCATTGCTCGAAAAACAATGTCTACTATAGTCCATAGTTGCATTTCCACTTCTGTTTGTTCATTCCTCAATATTGAGAATTTTAGCATGGTGATGCCCTCTCTGTTTCTGATTGAGAGAGGGCTTAGATCCCATGGGGCAGATGGATGGAACTGTCTTGCTTGCAGTTGTAGGCACTCTCTGTTTTTTGAGATGGGCATTGTCCATCATCATCATTTTGTTAATTGTTTGAGCGAGTCCAATGTACTGGACAGTGGATGATCCAACTCTGATGAGGTTCAGGTCTCCACCAGCTTATGAACAGCCAAATATTTAAGTCTCTGGGACATGTATTTAATTATTATAGTGTGCGTTATAGGTTCAAATAAAAGGGACAGAAGAGTCATGTAGAGGGAAATTATAAATGAGTCCAACTCTGTTATATTGGGGAAAATATATTCCAAGGTAAGGCTCAATGACAGGATGCCAAATTCCTGAGACTGTCTGCCCTTCCTATGGTGTCCAGATGTCTCTGGAGCCCACAGAAACACCCCTGCTTGAGACACTGACTACTGTGGCAGTCAATGAGATCCTCCTGAGATGTGCATGGCTGTAACCTCCGGAATAGCATCCTAATTCACTTAGAAATACCTTAGGCATAAAAACTCATTTGTATTTAATATCTCCTCATTTTGGTCAAGGCCTTTCCACTTATTTCCTGAGCTCTTCTAGTGCTCAATTTTACAAGACTTCCCTTTTTTGAAGTCTTGCATTTCTGCTTTTTCATCCCTTACTTCATGAAGTCAAAGTGTCCCTTTTGTTTTTTGAATTCATGGTAAATAATATCCCAATATTCATCTGCTGATGAATGCTCCTCACTTTCCATTTTTGTCTTTCTTTTTCCTTTTCTTACTGGAGTATTTTGTTTTTATCCTGTTATTTGCTCCTTTCCATTACTCCTCTTCAAAACAGATGTTTTTTTTTAATTGAGGGCTTATTTACAATATATTTATGTGAAAAAAAGTGTTCAGAGCTATATTACAGGATATCACAGAGCTTTGATGTGAGCTTGCTTTATTTCATTGAATCAAAATATCGTGTCAACTGTGGGTCTTTCTTGTACACAATCTGTGTTTTTCCACAATAGCCACACAGGCAAACTCCTTCCTGCAGTTATGGCTTACTGTCTTTGTGTATTTACACACACAGTCTGAACTCCTCTGAAGATTTGAACTGACAGAAAAACTCCTGCCAACAGAAATGCCACTATTACAATCATGAAATTTCAATTCTGTAGATTAAGGTATGCCCCCACCTGGAAAAAGCAATTTTTTTCTGGCTCTTCTGAGCTCTGAAGCCACAGTGAACTTTTGTGGTCTCTTCCCTGTGCACCGATAGTCAAATATCTATGCTTTTAGAAGCTCTTCCAATTATTTTCCAATTTCACAAAAAATGAATATCATTATATTCATTGTATATCATTGTACATCATTATCTTTGTATAATGATGTTATTGTATATCATTATCCTTGCAACTACTAGATGGCTTCCAAGATGTTGTGGGTGCAAACTTTGGGCCACTATCTAAGTTACCAAAATAATTCACTCTTTCTCAACCAATGGTCTCCTTAAAAACTTAATAAATCTAGGACTTGGAAGACATAGTTGGTGATCAGGAGAGATAAGAGGGGTGTATGAGAGCTGGATGAATGTATGTGCTTTCAGGTTCATATTATTTTCCCACTCCAGGAATATTTATTTTAGCTCATCAGGTACAAAGCTCACACAGGTGACCTCAGGAAATGGGAGTAAGGAATGGTGTAAAAGAAAAGAACACAACAACCCAGTATATTCAGTAGCACACAAATTTCAGCATCAAAATACAACAATTATTATTTCAGAGTATCTTAAAGGAAGGCTACAGACACTGAAGTAATTCACTCTGTAAAAAGTCAACTTATATTCTGATAAATGACATTTTTCATTTTTTAAGTGAATAGTCCCTGGTATTTGATAATTGTAAACATACGGTTATTACATCCTTAGTAGAGAAATAGAATTTTTTCATTGACCCAGGAAGTCTCTGGTTAATTTTGGCAGTCAAGCTTCCACATCCACCTCCAGAAAACCACTGATTTGATTTTCATCACCATAGTATAGTTCTGGTAGTTCTAAAACTACATAAAAATGCAAACATTCAGTTCATTCTCTTTTGTGCCTTGCTTCTTTTGCTCAACTTATTTTCAGAGATACTTCCATGTTTTGTATGTACCTGAAGTTCATTCTTTTGTATTGCTCTATAGCGTTGCAATTTTTGACGGTGCCAAAATTTATTGATCTCTTCTCCAGGTGAAGGACGTTTGCTATGTTTTCAATTGAACTATTATGAGTAAAGCTGCTATGAACATTAAGAACAAGTTTCTTTTTGTGAACATTCATTTTCATTTTTCTTGGGTAAATCCAGCAATTCCATTTCCGGGTCATGTGGTAAATGTATGTTTAATTTTAAAAGAAACTTCCAAATTCTTATTCAAAATGGTGGTCATCTTTTTCATTTTTCAACAAGAGGAGTCCGTTTTTGCCAAACTTGGCACTATCCGTGTTTATAAGTTTTGTCCTTTTAGACAGTGTTCTTTTAAAAGCATCTTTTGACCTGGCTCTCTAATTCCACATCGCTCAGCAGAAGGAGAAAAGGTGAATGGTGACACCCCAGAGAAGGAAAGACTGACTGTGGAATCCTCTTTGCTGAGTCCCAGAAGGAAGTCCCCGTGCTGGCTGTGATCTCCTATATGGGGCTGGTGCTTTTCCTGCTGTGTATCTTCCTGGATGCCTTCACCTTCGTCCTGTGCACAGCCATCCATAGCACTAGCCCTTTGTTCCACCTGCAGCTCTCCATCTGCCTCTTCCAGGCCTACCTCCTATTCCTCATGGGGATCGACTGAACCGAGCCCAAGGTACCTGTGGTGCCAACAAAAAAGTGTTATATCTGCACAGTGAAATATCATTCAGCCATAAAAAGGAATGATGTTCTGATCCATAAAAAAACATGGATGAACCTTGAAGATATCCTGTTGTGTGAAATAAGCCAGGCACAAGATAACAGCTATTGTATGGTCTCGCTTATATTAAATAGGTAGAAGAAGATTATTTCATTAGTTAGTTGGTAGATTACAGGTTACCAGGAGCCAGGGGAGGAGAAGGAGAAGGGGGCGTTATTGTTTAATGGATGTAGAGTTTCTGTTTGAGATTTTATAAAGGTGGGTAATGGATATTGGTAATGAAGCCTAATTTTGTGGATAATACCATTTAATAGTACAATTTAAAGTGATTAAAATGGCCAGTTTTGAGTTGCAAGTATAATATTTTTTCTATTTTAAAAAAAAATAAAATCAAAGAAAAAGAAAAACACACTTCCCTGCCCAAGGCGATATTTGATACAGAAGTTTTGAGCATGAAGTAGCCAAATTCACATTGCCTGACTGAACTAGAAAAGAAATTCTCTCTTGAAATCTCCCTCATGTTTTCAAAGGGAGGATATAGGATAAACTCTAAGTACACACTCAAATCTTCACTGCTACCCTGGGTGCCTCTCTGTTCTCCCCCAGGTGCTGTGCACTGTCATGGCTGGTGCCCTCCACTACCTCTACCTGGCCTCCTTCACCTGGTAGCTGGTGGAGGGCCTGCACTGCTTCCTCGTGGCACAGAATCTGATGGTGCTGAATTACTCCAGTGTTGGCAGATTCATGACGGTGCCCATGTTCCCCGTGGGCTACGTGTCCCTGCTGTGGTCGAGGCCATTCTGCAACGTCCAGGACTCACCTTTATGGGACACCTGCACAGTAAATGCAAATGCCACCTGTCCATACTCTCTCCAGCATGACCTGGGCCACCTGTTCAGCCCACATAGCTCTTTAGTTCCACCAGAATATGTTATTGGCAGCATAAAACTAAGTAACCACTACAAAGACATCTTCTTGATAAAAGATCATGGCAAGGTGACTGCTGGTGAATCATTAATATTTAATTATTTGAAATATTAATTATATAGCATGTTATTGATCATATAGTCATATAATTTTCAGTATACACTATACTAATAACTGTATGTTGATATAATGTTGATTGTGTTATATTAATAATTGTAAATTATATAATTGTTGTATTAATTAAGATGAATTTAACTAAACAATGTAATTTTTGTAATCATTAATTATTTGCCATATTAATGTTTAGGTATTAGTATAAGATTAATTATACCATATATTTGATATTAATAAAGCATATTAAGATAGCATTAATTTGGATGACTGTATTAACATCTTCCAGTAAGGAAAACTGAAAGGAAAGAGTAACCTTGGTTTGTGTTACCTACTTCTCTCAATTAATTCAAAGAGAAATGACATTAATCATTTGGAAATGTAAAGATAATTTAGATAATGAAAATTATTATTATTGCCAGGACTAAGATTTATAAATCACATCTGACTTGCATTCAATGTTCTCAATATTTAACATGCCTTAATACAAATCAACCTCCCTGCAATCTTCTAAGGTATAAACTAGTATCATGCTAATTCTACAGAGAAGAAAACTGAGGCACAGAGAGCCTGATCAATATGGCCAAGATCACACACCTGGTCAGTGGCAAGTTGGGATTCAAAACGAGGCAATCTGACTTCAGCTCTTACACTTGCAACACTGTCTTCTACTGAAAAATTATTTACCTGTATTACATGAGCCCTGGATAACTCACCTTCTTGGGTACTTTAAAATACGGGTCAACAAAATTTTTCTCTAAGGCACGGTAGTAAGTATATATGGTTCTGCAGGCCATAAAGTCCCTGTCACAGCCACTCAACTTTAACATCATAGTGAAAAAGCAGCTGTAGGAAAGGAGACAAAGATCAATCAGCATGGCTGTCTATAGACAAAGCCTAAGAAAGATTTTGACAAACTGATTGGCAAACTGATTATCATTCAACAAATATTTATTCAGACTACTTTATGGTAAGCACTAAACTATGTTCTGGGCATGGAGATAGATGTAAGATATGGTGCTTGCTCTCATACATCTCTGGTCTAAAGAGGCCAAAAGACATGGCAATAAATATATACAATACCTCAAGGTGGTATACTCAGAATTGATGAAATATAATTCCATATGAATGAAGATTGTCTTTTCCATTTCTGCTTAAATCTCTCCAGAGCCTTTAATAGAGATTACCTTGAAGCTATGGATCACTTTGGGCATTACTGACAGCTTAATAATAGGAATCCCTCTTATCCATGAACACAGGATGTCTTTCCATTCCCTTACATTTTCTCTAAATTCTTGCAACAGTAATTTCTAGTTTTCAGTGTCCAAGTCCTTCAAATCTTTAGAGGTATTCCTAGGTATGTTGTTCTTTTAGATGTTATGGTATATGAATTTTTTTAATTGCACAGTTAAGAATTTTCTTTGCAGGTGTATAAAACACAACAAATTTCTGCATGTTAGGTTCATACCTTTTAGTAGATGTGGCTCAAGTGGTTGCATGCCTGCCTCCCACATAGAGATCCTGGGTATGGTTCTCGGTGCCTCCTGTAAACATAAAAACAAATAAGAAGCAAAAGAAACAAACAAAAAAACAACTCAGGGAAGCTGATGTGGCTCTGTGGTTGAAAGCCTGCTTCCCAAATATGAGATACTGGTTCAATCCCCAACACCTTGTACATAGAAAAAAAAAAAACAAAACAGAAAACTTTGTACCTTGTATTTTGGCTGCATTCATTTACAAGTTCTAGGGGTTTCTTGTGTAAGCTTTGGCATGTTCTCTACAAAGGCTCACGACATCACTGAAAAAAGATAGTTTTACTTCTCCCTTTCTAATTTGGGTATAGTTTCCTCAGTTTTATGGCCTAATTTCCTAACTTCCAGTACAACATTGAATAGCAATAATGAAACAGGCATCCTTGTCTTGTTCCAGACCTCAAGGAAACGGCTTTCTCTCTTTCCACACTGAAGATAAGATTACCTGTGTTTTTACAGTGATGCTGTTTATCATGTTGAGCAAGTTACTTTCTATTCTTATATTTTGAGTGTTTTTATTGTGAAGTGGTGTTGCATTTATCATTCACATTTTCTGCATGAATTGAGGTTTTCATGTGATTTTCCTCTTCATTGTGTTAATGTGGTGTATTACATTGATTTTCTTATGTTGAACGCCCTTGTGTATTGAGATAGATCTCACTATGTCATGGATACTTCTTTGAATATACTGTTGGACTTAATATGCTAGCTTTTGTTGAGGGATTTTGGATCTATATTTTTAATGGAAATTGGTCTTTGATTTTCTTTCCTTATGTCTTTATGTAGCTTTGATATCACAATAATTTTAGCCCCATACAGTGAGTTTGGAAGAGATACACTGAAATCAAGTTGGAAGATTTTGAGAAGTATTATAATTATTTCTTCTTTGCTTATTTTATAGATTTCAATATGGAAACTGTCTGATCCTAGACTTGAATTTTTTGGGATATTTTTGATGACTACTTGAATCTCTTTACCTGTTATAGGTTTATTGAGATTTATTTCTTTTCCATTAATTTAGGTAAATTGTGTGTTTCTAGGAATTGGCCCATTTTTCTGAATTATCTAGATTATTGGTAGACAATTGTTCACAGTATTCATTCATAATCCCTTTAATATCAACAATATCTAGCAAAGCCCCTATTTCATACTAGATTTTAGTAATTTGATTCCTGTCTTTTTTTATTTCAATCTAAATAAACCTTGGCTATTTTATCAATTTCATTAGTTCTTTCAGTTGTTTTTTTATACTCTATTTCATTTCTCTCCACTTAAATACTTATTGTTTCCTTCCTTCTACTAAGTTAAATTCATTTTGCCCTCCCGTTTCTATTACCCATAAGTCTGTAAATACGCTATTAATTTGTGATTTTCTTTAAATATATGTATAATTTTCTCTGAATCTTTAATACTCATCCCTAAACTAATCAAACAAAAGGAATTAATTTAGCGACCCCCCCGCAAAAAAAAATAAAATGGACCGTGATGGGGAGCAGAATTCAAATGACAGCTGCAGTTTTGGCAGATGGTCATCACTGAAGAACTTGAAATTCTATATTAATGAATAAGTTTCATATGAAAATGAAGTCCAAAATTCTCCTAAGTGGAAACTCTAGTTAGAGATTCCTGTATAAACTGAGATCCTTGGAATTATAGCAGCAGTGTAAAGTTTAAAAATGTATAAAGACATGGGTCAAATATAAGCATCAAGATGAACACTTGCCCTGACACTAGTGCTACCTGGTAGAAAGCCCTCTGAATGGCAAGCCAGTGCGCAGTTTGAAATCACCACAATTTTGTGGCATTAACAGCTGTAAGGGGAAGCCTTAATGTTAAATTTTTATGGCTATCTAAAAGCAAAATAAAGTCAAGTGTAAATCCTCTCTTTCCACCAAGACCTCTGAGAATTAACACAAATAAGGGTCCAACAAATTAAACAGAACATGATTTTAAAAATCAACACAGACAATTAGAAAACAAGTTACAGTAACTAAGAGCCAAAAGAAAAGCAGACAATGGAAAAAGTATTTGTTTCAGATTTTGAAATTATTCAGATAATAGGAAACAACATTTTAAAATGAGTTTTAGAAAGCAAAATATGTATTGCTATATAAAAAATGGCATAAACATATTTCAATAACAAATAAGTAGAACCTCTAATTGCTGAAATTTACAGTGATGAAATTTTAAAATTTCCATATAGTGGAACTGAAAGAAATTTACCTGCAATGGAAACCAAAGTCCCACCTACCCTGAAACATAAATTTAGAAAGTAAATCAAATTCATATCTGTGGACTTTCTGACATCTGACATTTTCTCTGTGTCCCTGCAGTTACTACCAGTAAAGAATTCCCTCCCATGATATTTTCTTCCACAGCAAAAGAAAACTTCTGAGGTTCATTCCAGTGATTTTTTGTTCCACTGGTGGTTTCCTCCTTGGATAATAAATAAATGCAAAATATTCTTACTCAGGAAACTCCAGGAAATGAAACACATATGTAACCATGTTTGGGATGATGTATCTCAGATCTATGCATGTACTTATTCTGAGAAGGGTGATCTGAGAAGAGAGGAGAAATAAGAATGGTGTCATTTTCTGTTCCTTCCTCCTCATCCCCCTGGGGCACATGAAACTTCCCTGTATTGATTCATTGGTTGACAAGATTCATAGTTACCTCCCCTGGGTATTCTAACCTACACTTCCTAATCTACCCAACCATCAATCCTGCAATAAAAAAGATTAAACATGGGTTATTTAGTCATCATGGGAAATGGTTTTCATTACCTTACAATAATGGACACAGGATATGGTAAATATCATCAAAAATTATTAAACTGTGTGGTCTAAATTTTAAACTATACTTCAATCCATTGGCAATGTTTAGTAGCTATGTTTCATTATCTCTATAAAAGTAATAACAATGCTACCATGCACACGCACACACACAAAAAAGGTTTTAATATGGAGTGGGGAAAGGGGAAGGAGGTTGGGTATATGAGAGCCTCTACTATTCTCTGTGTGATACTGCTATGACCTAAAATTTCTTTGAAAATTAAATGAAAATTTGGAGACACTGGGGAATGAGAGAGGGAAGGTGCCACAGTACAGACTGGACACCCAACAATGCCGTGATGAAAGGAAAAAAGAAGTTAAAATATTTTTTTTGGTTTTTCCTATTTTTTGAAAGTCCCGATCCATTAATTATATTTTATTTTTAGTTTTTTTTTCTGAGTTTCCATGTATTTTATCTCTTGCATTTAATCTTATCATTATTATTTCATTTTCCTACTAATTGTATTTGGTTATTATATGGGCTTCATCTTCAAGGAAGGTTTAGATCACAGAAGGCTTACAATGAGGGCTGCAGGCATCATTGGTGGGGGGTGTCTGGGATGGGGGATTCATGGGAGGAAGTTCATCTGAATATACATGAAAGATATATAAAATTGTTCAAATGATCAAGGGATGGGGCATGGTCACCGTGGGTAGACAATCACTCAATAAATGAGGGAATAATGAATTCCCAGCCTGGAGAGCTCTGCCACATTTTCCAAGGGATCAGCAACAGTCCCCTGAGTGCTGGGGCAGTGACTGGCAAAAGAGAATTGTCTACTGATGGGTTCTTGCTATTGATGACTAGCTTTATGAGTCTTTGCTCTTGTAATTGATACTTAGCCTACTGTTACAGGGTGCCTAAGGGTTGCCACCTGAAAGCCTCCTTGTTGCTCAAATATGGCCTCTCTCTAAGCCAAACTCAGCATATGAATGCATTACCTTCCCCCCAGTGTGGGACATGACACCCGGGAATGTGCCTCCCTGACAACGAAGGGTTAATACCAAGTGCCAACTGGCAATACAACTGGAAAAAGACCTTTAGTAAAAGGGGGAAATGGTAAAGACAAATAAGTTAATGTGTCTAAGAGGCTTCAAAGAGAGTCGGGAGGTCTTCCCAGATGTATCGCTTATGCAAACCTCAGTAGCATGTCATAGAACACCAAAGTGGATATAACCCTACACAGAGGGGCTCCTGATATCTCTGGAGACACTCAGGTCCTATATAAGGGGGGATAGCTCCAGAAATTGATACCTTATCAGTGGGCTGTACTTTGGAATCTGTGCTCCTGAGAGTGACAGAGTTGGACTCAAATAAGTACTCCCTGCACTTGGTCCATCAGTCCCTTCTATTCAAACCTATATGTGAGGCTGGAGTTTGTAGGTCTACTTCCAGAGACTGGAGCCTCTGGCCTGCCCATTTTCAAGCTGTACCTGGAATCTTGGTGGAGTTGCAACTCCTAATCTATAGCTCAATGGACTCACCCAAGTCACATGGTGAGGAGAAGAAGATGGACAATTGCCATCCCAGGGAATGGAGAGAGCCTGCAGCTGCAGGCAGGATAATCCTATCCATCATACCCATGGGATGTAAGCCACCTCTCACTTGGAGGTGGAGTGGCCATCACCATTCCAGACTGCTCAGGATTTGGGGAAGAGCTATGGACTAGAGAGGACTTAATGGTATTCTGTTGTAGACATATTGTGATTCAAGCAATGGAAGAAATTATGACAGTGAGGTGGAACCAGTGGCCACTAGATGCTTTCGGGGCAGGGAAGGGAAAATCAGTTGTAATACAGGGGCTTATTCAGGACTTGGGAATTATCCTAAGTGACATTACAATGACAGATACAGACCATTTTACATCAGCATATACCATGTAGAAATGTGTGGGAGAGAGTGTGGTCTACAATGTGAACTATGGCCCATGCTTAGTGGCAAAGCCCCGGGATGTGTAAATCCATTGCTGGTGATGTGCCACACTAATGAAAGATGTTTATGTGGGATGTTATGGGAGTTGTGGGAGGTGGGGAACATGGGAATCCCTGTAATTTTTGGGTAATATTTCTGTAATCTAAGTATCTTTAAAAAATATATATATATATATATATAAAGAAAAACTTACATGGCCAAGGAAAATTACAAAAATAAAAATTATAATGTACAAAAAATGAAAAAAAGAATGGTGTCATTGGGGAAAGGCACTAGGAGATGAAATCCAGGAACTTCTCATCCAGTACTCTTACTCTAGCATTTGCTTCTCTTGGAAAATCAGCTCTTGGAAGTGCAGGAAGGAATCATTGCTCCTATGTGTGACATAAACTCACTTTGACTCTGGCTGCATTATTATGGTGCATTATATGAAGTAAATCCTCTGTTACTGCTTTCTACTGTGTCTTAGTATAAATGATGTTCCCTGGACCTGAGGGTGTTTATTCTCCCCTCTGCCACTTTGGGCAGTTAATCTTCAATTGACAGTGTTCATCTTTTCTAAATATCTCATGGTAGGGTCCCAAAATAATTATTCTATTTAAACAACATAATACATTCAAACAGAACAGAGCTCACTCAAAATGAGTCTTTTCCTCCTTCTATATAGCATGTATTTCATGGTTTACAGGCAGCAGTCAAGTCTCCTACTTCTCCAAGAAAATACTGGTATTTCCCTCTGTAACCTAGTCTTTATCCCTCACTCAATTTATGGAAGTTTCTTAGCTGAAATCTTTATTTTAAGGTCTATCTTCAAGTTTTACCTTTTAAAAAACCCTAAATTGCACTTAAATTTCACTGATAGCCAACAAGGTGATTTTTTTTTTCTTGGAGCCATTTATAGTTTCTTAAAGAGTAAATTTATTTTTCCGTAAGAAGAAATTTCTACACTCAGTTTAGAGTGAATCATTATTGTTTTCACAGATTATAGGGTCCTGGAGAAGAGTAAAATTTTACTGACAAAACTGAAATACTTTTTATCTTTGAGAGAAAAATAAATGACACAGTAATTGGGAAGGAAGTAAATATCTATGTAAGTATGTAACTTCTAGGAGTATATAGTAGAGTTGAAAAGCTCTCCATCACTCACTCATGAAGTGTGCTTAAAAAATCTTGGCATATGAATCAATACTTCAGAAATGTATTTAGAATGGCAACAGAGAAGGTTTTTAGGGAATTTTGAAAGAAATATAATCACTCTTTCTCTTTAATTACATTCAAAATATAAGTAAGTTTCACATCCACCATCCAGTCGACATGGTATGGTGTGAGGTGTGTGTGGTACATGGCTCTTTGCAGCCTTTTCTACCTCTTTCTGGATTGTGTTCCTGTCCTCCAGAGGATGGGCAACTAGCAGGTGTAGTGCCTATTTAACCAATCCTTATAGGCATGATCCTCCTACTACATGATTGCAGAAAGGAGACATATTAGTGGAGCCAATAATTTTAGTGGCATCTTCTTGATTACACAGTGTTCCTGATGGTAACAGAAGTATCAAATTTCTAAGCCTG
>JAQZBX010056979.1:0-18073 GCA_029593785.1 Cabassous unicinctus
GTGTGGCAGTGGGTAGGAGTACACTAAAACCAGGTGGGACAAGAGATGATAATTGTTGGACTTGGTGATGGAGACCTGACAGTTTTTAATACTATTCCCTTTATGTGGGTGTAGGTTTGAAATTTTTCCATAATAGAAGAGGAATTTAAACTCTAAAATAAGTCTTTTCCTTAAAAATATATATATATATAAAAGATCAAATAAATGTGAGAAAGCACCTGATGCTGCCTCAGTCTTCCTCAAAACTTATTGACCCTAAGAATCTGAAGGGGGTCATCTACTCAATGCTCCCAACTTTGCCCAGATCCCGCCATGTTACCCTCAAAAGGCGGGCCTCCAGGACCTGTTCTGATATCCTCAGCAGCTCTGACTCCCAACCCAACGCTCTTCTCTGTAACATCCACATTGTGTGCCTAGTCCAACTCCCTGGAGCCACATCAGACAAGCCCTCTTCCTTGAGAAAACCAAGACTGAAGGAACTCAAGAAATTTGCTCAAGATCGGGCATCTCTCTGGCTGGGAACAAAATAAATGCCCATCTTCAGAGTGATGGTTAAATAAGTTTTGGTACAGCCATACAACAGAACACTAGACAGCAGTGAGAAAGAATGAAGTAGCTCTGTATTTCCTGTTAAAGAAAGAGCTCTAGATAATGTTGAGTTATAAAAGCAAATTGCACAGTATAAAAGCATTTATCTAAACACACAAACACAAAATATCTTATATTTTCCTTAAGTATATGTGCATATGTATATGCATTCCATATGCATTATATTTATATAGCTAAAGCTTTCTAAAGCTATACACTAAACTGAGAAGTGGTAAAGAAGGAACTCGGACTGAGTGAGGGAAGTAAGAAAGTGATGTCCAGGAACATTTTAGCCTTATCTGTAATGTTTTCGTTTTTAACAACGAAAACTTACTCAAGCATTACTTGTGTAATTAAAAATGAATTTTAAAAATATTGCTAGAGGCACTGGCCATCATCTCCAGAGTATGATCAATTACAAACTGTTTACAGTTTGTAAATTACACTATTTGTTCTTTCTGCTTTCCTGGTTTCCTGTTCCATCATCTTGGGTCTGTACATGATTCCACTCTTCACATAGCTCTTTTTGTAAACAATTTTCAGTTTCAAATACTTTCAACATACCTCTACCCATTTTGCCATGTTTGCCCTCCCTCCCTCCCTCTCTTTTGTTCATTCTCTCATTCTTTCATCTATCAACCTAACTATCTAGCCATTTTCTGAACACTTGACTGTAGGTTGTATACATCATGTTCCTTGAACACTTAATATCGCCATGCACATTTCCTAAGAACAAAGATATTCACTTATGCAGTCACTTTAAGTGCAGTTATCAAGTTCAAAACATTAACATTGACATAAAGCTTACAGTCTATATTCCATGTTTTTTCACATGTCCCAGTAATGTCCCTTACAGCCTTTTCTCCTTCCTTGCTAGATCCCATCCAGGATCATGTATTGCACTTAATTTTCATTTTTTCTTTAATTGTTTGCTTTTTCTTTTTCAGAAAATTGTGGGACCATATATACAACATGAATTTTCCTATCTCAACCACTCTTGAGCATACCATTCAATAGGATTAATCACATTCACAGCACTGAGGTGAACTCAACACCTTCCATTCCTAAAACTTCCCCATCCTCCCAAACAGAAACCCTATACTCATTATGCCTTAACTCCCCATTTCCCCTGCTGCCCTACATGTGGCAAACTGTACTCTAATTTCTGTCTCTGTGAGGCTGCACATTATCCGATATTTTCATTGTAGTTTCTATAGGGGCTTAAATTTAATGTATTAAATCTTTAACGATCTCTGCTTTGACACTAACTTAACTACGGCAGTATATACAAACCATGTTCCTGTATCTCCGGGTCCCCACCTTTATATGGTTCTTGTCACAAATTTTGTGTTTATACATTATGAGTCCAAAACCACTGATATATCATTACATTTTATACATTTGCCTTTTAGATGCTGTAGGAAGTAAAAAGTGGAGTTACAAACCAAAAATGCAATAGTGCTAGCATTTATATTTACCCATGTCATTTCCCCACCGGAGATCTTTATTTCTTCACGTACCTTCAATCTAGTGTCTACTGTCCTTTCCTTTCAACCTGTAGAACACTCTTGGAGGGTTCGCCTAGTGGTGACAGACTCTCTCAGCTTTTGTTTATATAAAAATGTCTTAATCTTTCATTCAGTTCTTGAAAGACAGACTCGCTGATTATAGAATGCCTTGTTGACACTTTTTTTCTTTTAGCACTTTAAACATGGCATCCTACTGCCTACTTGCCTCCATGGTTTCCAGTGGTAAATTGGCACTTACTCTTATGAAAGTTCCCTTGTATGTGACACATTGCTTCTCTCTTGCAACTTGCAGAATTTTCTCTTTAACTTTGGCATTCTAGAGTTTGATTATAATGTGTCACAGTGTGGGTCTACTTGGGTTTATCCTGTCTGGAGTTCATTCAGTGTTTTGGATGTCTTTTGTTAACTTGGGGACATTTTCTGCCATTGTTTCTTTGAATATTCTCTCTGCCCCTTTCTCTCCTTATTCTCCTTATGCAACTCCCACAATGCATATATTGGTATGCTTGAGGGTGTCCCACAGGTTCTTCAGGCTCTGTTCACTTTTCTCCATTCTTTCTTCTTTCTGCTTCTTGGAGTAAATGGTTTCAATTGTCTCATCTTCAAATTCTCTGATTCTTATTTCTTCTAGCTCCAGTCTTCTGTTGAATCCCTCCAGGGTATTTTTCATTTCTGTTACTATGGTCTTCAGCTCTGTTTGTTTCCTTTTCATAATTTCCACCTCTCTATTGATATACTCTTTGTGCTTGTTTTTCATTTTCCTGATTTCCTTTAGTTCTTTATGCATGTTTTCCTTTAGCCCTTTAAGTATATTTAGGACCATTTTCTAAAAGTCTTTTTCTTATATGCCACAGGTTTGGGCATCCACACTGATGATTTCTAAGGCTTTAATCATCTCCTTTGCCTGGGCCATCGCTTCCCATTCTTTTGCATTTTTTGTAACCTTTTGTTGAAACTTGGACATTTTTGTATTTTAGTATGTTATTGCTGGAATTTAGACTCTGAGGCATCTATTCCTTAAGCTTGTATCCAGCTAGTGTTATGACAGAGCTTTCCTTGAACACCAGGAACAAAGAAAAAAGGAGGGGGAGAGGGAACAAATTCCCCAGTCTTTGCAGATTGACCTTTAGGAGTGCTCTTCTTCAAGGCTTATCCATACAATGAGTTTAGAGAATAGCTCCAGGCCAAAGTGTGGGGGGCTCCCTGATCATTTCTGTGCCTGTGTCTTGTCTTGGGCATGTTTACATGTGGCCTTCCCTAGTAATTCCCCCATTTCCACAGCTTCACCTCTTTCCTATTCCCTAGGAAACAATTCCTCATTGTCCTGAGTACTGCATTATATGTCTTACAGTCAGCAATCCCGACAACTTGACTACTCTCCTACAGTGTTTTGTAAGAGAGCTCTGTGAACTGCCTTCTACATACAGGGCAAGTTCTAGGATGGCAAGTCCCTTAGGCCACCAATAGACAGATTAGACCAGACATAGATGCTCCCGGTATGTGTACAAGGGTTACTCTGCTCCATCCAGAACCAAGACTGAGGATCTACACTGGGAGCTTGGACTGTCTCCATGCTAAGCCAGTGAGGGTTAGAAGAGGGGTCAGCCAGGATGCCATGAGTTCCTACCATTTTTAAGCAGTCTTTTTCTTGATTCAGCACTCGCCCTGTTACTGCATTCCTTTAACTGTTTCTTTGGAGCTTTGAGAAAGGTATTTCTGTCAGTTCTTGCTGGTTGTTTAAAGGTCTATGGGGGGACAGAGTCTTGAAGCGTCTCACTCTGCCATCCTGATTGGCATCTTTGAATGGATAATTTTGTTGATTCTCCCTCCAGATCCTGACTTCCTGTCTTGGCCATCCAGTTTAATTCACCAAAAAGAGACCTTTTTTCCTTTGCCATGGCAGTCTACTTCTGGACCATCGATCTTCTTTCATTGATATAGGAAGATTGGATGGTTCAGAGTCTTTTTAAAAATGAAGAGCCAAATGAATGAATTGCTAGGTGCTGAAACCCTTGTCTTGTAATGAACAGGTAAAGAAACTGTGGATACTTTGAAGAAATGACTCTGAGGGACAGACCACTATCTTTGAAAATTTCAAGAACTGTCATAAGGAATAAATAGACTCATTCTATATCGCACAAGGATTAGAATAGGATCAACTGAGTGAAAGGTCCTAGGAGGCAGATTTCAGCTCATTGTTAAGGAAGAACTTGCGGACATTTGAAATAACTCCACAACAGAATGAGCTGGCTGATTACAAAGCAAGCTTCCTATTACTGGAAGTATTCAAAGCAGATTCAAAGTATTATTCAGAGGTTCCTTCACTAAGCATAAGCTGAAATTGGATGGTCTCTAAGGACTTTCTAATGCTCGGATTCTCAGAAAACAAAGGTCCAGAGTTATGACCATAGGAAGATTTGAGTTAGATCAGGCAAAAGAAGGAAAGCTGATACGGGGTTTGCTTGCTCTTGGGCAAAGGACCAAGTCATCTGGTTTCCACAGAAACACTTTTATACTCTTGGCCCCATGGAAGCTGTATCTACACTACACCAAAATAACTGGTTGTTGGATTAGTCTTTGGGGCACCATTTTATAAAAAGTGATCAAGTGCTTTGCAAAAGTTTTCTCTTGATTGAAATAGTGTAGATACAAAATCATCCATAATGATAGGAATGATGTGAGAAAATAAGTAAAGCCCCAAAGCACCTCACTGGTTCCTGGGGAGTCAAGTTCTTGGAGCATGTGTCTCATTGGATAGCTGTGGATCACTTTCTCTGCTTTGACTCCTATTAAGGTTGAATTTAGAAATCCTTGGCCTCTCAACTATTAGCCTAGACCTGAGGCAAAAGGAGAACTGATGACTCTAGCTGGTTGAAGTCAAGATAAAGGCTGGAGTGTCCTCCATGTTAGCCACCCAAACACTGCTGTTTCATGGATACTAAGCTGTTGACTCTTTGCATGCAGGAACCTTGTCAGTCTCATAATTTCATCCCTGGTATTTAGAAAGGGGTCTGGTATAGAGTAAGTATGAGCTGTGGTTCCATTGAATTAATGTGTAAATGAATCCTGGGGAATGTGTGATAATCAGGAGCTGGCATGGTCTCTCCTTGCAGTTAAGATAGTGTCCCAAATTTAAAACTATCACCTTTTTCCATGCTAAAATGCAAAGCAAGCCACATTCTGACTCCCTTCCTATATCGAGCAAGCTAGGAAATTCCCCATGATTCTATGCGAGTAGGAACAAGCTCCTCTTGCCCTTCTGAGAAAGTCCCAAAACTATAGCCAGCTGTCTCATGTGATACCAAGGACTCTGCCATTGTGTTGGCCCACAGGGACTCTGATTCTGTGTCTGCTTCAAGGAACATGTAAAATGGTGGGAAGTTGCCAAGATTGAAAGAAGCACAGGAGAGAAAGGACCAGCCAGTGTCAAAGCATTCTTTGCTTACTCAATGACTTTCAAATATCCTTCAAACAGGCAGCCATGATGTTCTGGCAAAGCAGTGGGGTTGCATGGAGGACTCACAGGCTCTTACACAAAGCATACTGGAACCCTGGCTGCTCAGGCTGGTGTAATGGGAGGGAGGCAAGACAAAGTGACTCATCTATTGCTTGACCCTTACAAAGACAGCCAGCAGCTGGTACCTGGAGTCCAACTGATTCAACAAGCTTAGGTGTGGTTCAGGCTGGTGTTTATGGCTGGGAGACAGACAATACTCAGAATCAGGAGGCAGCAGGATCATGATTGTCACAGCTGGGATGGGAAGAGAAGCCAGTCCCCTAAGGAAGAGATCAGAGCATATATCAGACCTTACCAAGCAGTCTGCAATCTGGACTGAGGATACATTCCCTGCAAGATTGGACAGGAAAGCTGAGTGGGAAGCCCAGGTGCCTATGCTACCAGCATGGAAAGATTGAGATTCAGGGATGCCAGGGCCTCACATTCCAGTATAGCAGACACCTATTTTGCTCCCCTCTTAACCCTTTCTAATTCCAGGGCTCAGGCCGCGGATATTGGATATTGTGCTTGCCTTGCCCAGAACCATCTCAGGGCTCAGTCAATGCCGAGTCTCTAGAGGAGGGATGGGTGCTTCCTTGTGAGAGGGGCTGAGCATGATCAGATTGTGTGGTAGTTTGGAACTGTATGGACCCCAGAAGATTATGTTCTTAAAGCTAATCCATTCCTGTGGATGTAAACCTACTGTAAGTAGGACCTTTTTTTTCTTTAGGAGGTACTGGGGATTGAACCCAAGACCTTGTACATGGGAAGCAGGTACTCAACCACTGAGCTACATTTGCTCCCCAGGACCTTTTGATGAGGTTATTTCAGTTAAGACATGGCCCAGGGTGGGTATTAAAACTCCTACTTGAGTCCTTTATAAACAGGATGGTGTGGGGGGGGGCGGGGAGAGAGAGAGCAAGAGAGCAAGAGCAAGAGAGAGAGCACCCCAGAAGCAAGAAGCTGAAATCAACAAAACCTAGAAGAAAAGGGAGAGGCCAGCAGATACCGCCATGTGCCTTGTCATGTGGCAGAGGAGCCAAGGCTCATCAGCAGCTGTTCTTTGGGACAAAAATTTTGCTGTGATGGTGCCTTGATTTGGACATTTTTCTCAGCCTTAAAATTGTCAGCTTGTAAGCTAATAAATTCCCATTGTTAAAGTCAACGCATTTCATGGTATCTGCTTTGAGCTGCCTAGCAGACTAGAACAGACTGCATCATCCTCTTTATAGAAACAGGGAAATTGGGTCATTCTCTAACAGGGCATATCTCTGCCAAAAAATGGACTGAAAGCCAAGGACACCAACGCAAAAATGTTATCTTAGAGGGATGACTATGGCTACTTCCTATCCTTACCCTGCAGGATGAAATATTAAATAACACACTGCCAAATAATGATTTTGTTGCAGCCTTTTATTGATGACTAGAAAAGACTAGCTCACGGACTCTCTGCGTCAATCCGGCACACAGCCCAACTCCCCACTTCCCACAGGTAATTACCTACTCCTAATTGGGTCTGAAAGCAGCGGGTTTGTGGTTAAAGGTAGGAGTACAGCACATTTTGTATTTTTCCAGAGACCACATGGATGAAAGTTTAGTCTCTGAGTAACTGTGGCTTTAAGAATCAGATGACTTCTAAGTGAAACCCAGGTCCTTCACATAAAGTTCTGTGTCCTTGGGCAAGACATATCACTTCTCAGAGTCTATGTCTCTTCATTTATAAGTAGAAAGAACTGATGTGACATTTAAATGAGGTTAGGGACACAAAAGCACCTGTCCCAGTACCTGACACCAATGAAGTGCTCAGTGATTGCTAAGTGATACTGAATCCTCCTTCTCAACATGGAAAGAAATGGTTCCAGAATTCTAGCTCTCATTTCTCTAGTGTGTGTCATAAATAGTCTAATTATTGTTCCTACCTCTATACTTAGCACTTAATAGTTGATTATTTCATGTGTTTTCTCATTTGATTTTCAATGCAGCTCTGTCAGACCAAAAAGACAAGTATAATTACTCTCCATTTATAGACGAGGAAGTAGAAGTTGGCAGAGAGAAAGTAACCTGTCAAAGGTCACACCCCTAAAAGGTGATGGTGCAGGGCTTGTCACAGCTGTGACGGAAAGGATGATTGAGCCTCAGGGAAAGGAAAGTTGGAAGAAAGCAGGCATGGATGCTGAGGAGGGGGAATGAAGCTAGTCTTGAGGGAGATGCCCAGGAGGTCCAATTCCCAGCTGTCCCTTGAAGAGATAAGGAAAGGCATAAGCAAATTCTGGCCCCTGGGAAGTGGGGATGCCAAGGATGAGAGGTGCATAAGCTTGCACAGGGCTCCCTTTCCCCAAGGAGTGGTGCTCAAGGAGAGGTGGGGGCAGGGGCAAGGACTGGCTGAGAAGCATTAGCTTGAGAACCCGGGATATACTACCGAGCTTCGGAGAAGGGGGAAGAAGCAGTCTGCATATTGCTGCATGCTCTATGAAGCAGCAGATTGGGACAAAGATGAGACCCCCAAGACTGATTCAAGAACTGCCAAAGAGGCTTCTCTGGACACCAGCCCTTGACCTAGGGATTTCTGCAAAGCCACCTTGCATCCTGCTCCCTGACTTCCCGGGTCTCCTGTCCCACTTTGGTGCAAGATCTTAACTCACACTCTGGTGAGTTCATCCTTACTGCTGGGGATTGATTTAGAATCTCAAAGTGGAGATTTTTTTTACATGCCTGAACTTCATTTTGAAAGTTCTAATTTCTGTACCTTCTGGGCCAACCTTGTCTTTGAATCCCCAGTGCCTGTCCCTGCACCTGAAACATGCTAGGTGCTTGCTAAATGAATGAGTGAGTCTGGAATCACACATATCATTAGAATTAAGCACTACAAGAACAGGGAATGTTGTCTATTTTGTTCCTTGCTGAATTCTATGTACCTGACTTGTAGTTGGCACTCAATAAATATTGTTGACTGAATGAAAGAGCAGAATATACCTTGGTAACATTGGCCTTCCCCTTTCCACTGATTCCTACAAGGTTTGAGCTGGGCAAGACTTTAGAGAAGAATCTGCCCAAGTTCTTGATTTTAGAGACAGGAAAGAATGGCCCAGTGAAGGGAATGGACTTGCCCAAACACGCACGGCTGAGTTGGGAATGGGTGGCAGGGATTCCAGGTCTCAGTCCAGGGCTTTTTACTCATCACTTACCCAGTGTTCATGACATGAGGTCTAGAAAGTGGATCAGATCTGCGACGTTGCAGTCCCTCAGAGGCCCTGCCCTTGACACGGCAATGCCCTTGGGTGCTACAGGGAATGATCTGTTTCTCAGTCAGTGGTATGCTCAGACTCTGCAGCAGGCGAGGAGCGAGGCCAAAGCTCCAGCAGGACTTTGAGCTGGGGAGGCCTCTCTCTCTGAGCAGTCCCTCCCCTGGTGGCAGACTGTCTGCTCACCCTTCTGAAGGTTCCCAGGAGCCTCTGGTCTCCTTGGGCCACCCTCAAGGTCTGCCTCATATTGAGCTCCGGAGGCAAATGTCCTTCTTCCTTCAGCTGCTGGAGAAGAGGAAAATACACCATTTGACAGTCTTGAAGGCCCCGGCCTCGGAAGGCCTGTGTTCAAATGCCAGCTCAGCTACTTCCTAGAAAACAAAACTTGGGCCAATTCCTGACTGTCTCTATGCCTCAGTTTCCTTATCTATAATGACACCTCCAGTAAAGAGGCTTGGAGGAATAAAGGAAATAAAACACGTGAATGTATCTGCGAATATTCTCGCTGCCCTAATTTTGTGATAATCAGGGTTGGGTAAACATTCGCTATATTAGAAACCATGCATGTGTCCCCAGACCTAGTTTTTCTCCCTACATCTGGTTTTTAGAATGCTGGTGATAAACTAAGCCTGATTTATTATATGACCATCCTGTATGGGAAAAGACTGTAACTTTGGGTATCTTTGGTCAACCTTAAGAGATACAGCAGGGGGACAGATGTGGCTCGGGCATCCGTCTCCCATATGGAGGGACCTGAGTTCGACCCCCAGGACCTCCCGGTAAAAATAAAAAGAGAAAAATATAGAAGGCGCATGGGCCACCAGGCCCCGTGTGTGGGTGCACCGCCAGACCCCGCTCGCGGGTGTGCCGCCAGTCCCCGCGAGCCATGCAGCAAGATGATTGCATAACAGGAGAGTGACACAAGGGAGAGCCAAAATGAGACACACCGAAAAACCAGGAACTAAGGTGGCACAGGCGGTAGGATGATGCCTCTCTCCCACATCGGAGATTCTGAGGATCGAATCCCAGTGAAGACAGGAGGAGAAGGATGAGAAGAGAGGGCAGGAAACAGACACAGAGAGTTGCCCAGCGAATTGACACAGAAACAGCAAAAATGGGGAGGGGTGGGGGCGGAGGGGGTACAAATGGGTGAAAGTAAATAAATAAATAAATAAATCCTTAAAAGATGTATAGGGGAGGAAGATATGGACTATAGCTAGTAGAAATACTTTGATGATGCTCTTTCATGATTTGTTAACAAATGTTGCACAACAATGCAGGGTGTTTGTGTGTGTGTGTGGGGAGGTGATGTGTGGGAGCCCTGTATGATGTTATGCATGTTTGTTTTGTAAGTACACCATGTTTACTGAACACTTATAGTTTATGTATGTTCATGTATAAATGATAAACTTCAATAAATTGTTTTTTTAAAAAGAAACATGTGAGTGTAGTAAGTGCAGTGCCTGTGCATGGTAAGCCCTTAAAAAATGTAAGTGGGTGGGGGAGCAGATGTAACTCAAGTGGTTGAGTGCCTGCTTCCCATGTACAAGGTCCTGGGTTCAATCCCTAGGACCTCCTAAAAAAAAAGTTAGTGACTACTAGGGGATACTCAGCTGGAAGGTGGCATGACCCAGGGCTTTGGAGACTCTGAAATCAGGCTTCCTGGGTTCAAATCCATGCTCTGCTTCGTATCAGCTGTGTGCCCTGGTGCCAGTTATTCAGCTTCTCTGTGCCTTAGTAGCCTTATGGATAAGGATAGTAATAGGGTTATGTCATTGGGTTTATGTCATATTCCACTGAGTTAGTTCACAGAAAGCGCTTAGGTCAGTTTCTAGCACCAGGGAAGCACAAACGAAACAGCAGAGATTCTGTGCTTCTTATTATCCAGTTTTCACAACTAACTTAGGAAAGCCAGATTCCTTCCACTGAAACCGTCCAGTTGAAGAATTGAGTGCAGACACTGAGACGCCGGGGCCGATGTCGAGCTTAATGGCTGGTAATCTCATTTGTTTTCCTCGCTGCTCTCCAGCCTCACCCTCAGCTAGCAGAGCAATATGCTTGCATGATCCTCCCGAGCTGCACCTGCTGGGCAGTGACTTCTCCACTGTATGCTATAAATGGCTGCCAGCAGCAAATTACATTTGTATTGATCTCAAGAACATTTTATTGATCGAACATGGGGAAAGAAACATAAACCCATTATTTTAACAATTTGTTGCCAGGGATAGGCAAAGTCTGCTTTTATATTTCTTTTGTGGTGAGTTGGGCTTCTCAGGGCAGTTGCTGGTACATGTAGAGTTGGGAGTCCTACTCCGTGAATGTTCTATCAGTGGCCACTTCCCTGGTCTCCAGCTCACAGACCTTCACCTTCCCCCTTCCCACTCCTCAGGCTTGTTTCTGTCCCTCTAGTCCTTTCTGCAAGCAGGGCCATCTGCCTTTAAACCCTTTCTCTCCCTCTTTCTCGTCTGGCTCCCCTTGCACAGCCTTCAGAGGTGACTCCTCCTCCCTCCCTGACCTCCCTGGCTGGGTTTGGGGCCTGTGTGCCTCCCTCCTCCTGGGTCACTCTGAGGAGTCAGGAGGGTTGATGAAGGCTCCAGAAAGCCAGGACCTCCCCTCAAAGTGCTCACAGGCCATTGCATCAGGGCTGGAGCACAAATTCATCTGAAGCCAACTATTTCCCCGGCTCCTGAATGAGGTTTCTTTAAACTACTTTAAAGGCACTCGGTTTACATTGGTGAGAGCTATATAGGGAACATAGGACCTCCAGGTGAAAAACACTGGCAAGGGGTAGTTACTCTGCAGCAATTTTCAGAATGATTCAATGAACATATGCATTCAGAGGCTTGGAATAACTCTGTGTCTGGTCTCATGAGGGAGCCAAAGATTTGCTCCTGCCCCTGCCCTCAGTAGGCTGACAGTCTAGCCAGATAGAGGAGAAACCCATGCAAAGGAAATGAATCACAGGAGGAAGATTTTTACTAGGTGTTAAAAAAAGGGGCGCAACAATTCAATGGGGAAAGAAGAGTCTTTTCAACAAATGGTGTTGTGAAAACTGGACATCTACAGGCAAAGAATAAAATTGGATCTTACCTTCTACCATATATAAAAATGAACTCAAAATGGATCAATGACCTAAATATACTCTTATATGTATATATTTATACCATACAACTCTTAAAAGAAAACATAGGGGTTAAACTTTGTGACCTTGAATTAGGCAATGCTTTCTTTGCTATGATATCTAAAGCACAAGTAATCAAAGGAAAAAAATACATTGGGCAACATCAAGATTAAATTTGTGTGTGTGTTTCAAAGGATATCCAAGGAATGAGAGAAAATGTGTACAAATTATATATCTGATGAAGGTCTAGTATCCAGGATATGTAAAGATCTCTTACAACTCAACAACAAAAAGATAAACAGCCAATTTATTAACAAAAATAGGCATGGGATCTGAAGAGACATTTCTCCAAAGAAGATATAAAATGGGATGCACATTTAAAAAATGCTTACCACCATTAGCCATTAGACAAATTCAAACCAAAGTCACAATGAGATACCCCTTCAAACCCACTAGGATAACTGTAATCCAAAAGATGGGCAATAAGAAGTTTCAGAAAGGATGTGGAAAAATTGAAACCTTTATACATTGCTGATGGGAATAGAAAGTGGTGCAGCCCCTCTGAAATAAAAGTTTGACAATTTCTAAAAAAATTAAGCATAGAGTTACCAATGTAACCCAGCAATTCTACTCAAGAATTAAAATATGTTCACACAAAAACTTGTACATTTGTGTGTGAATGCTCTTATCAGTATTATTCACAATAGCCAAAAGATGAAAACAATCCAAACTCCCATCAACTGATGCATGGATCAACAAAATGTGTTGTATTCATACAATGTAATATTCAGCATACGAAAAAATGAAGTACTGACACATACTACAACATGGATGAATCTTGAAAACATGATGCTAAATGAAAGAAGCCAGACATAAGCACCCTATATTATGATTCCATTTATATGAACAGTCCAGAAAAGGAAAATTCATAGAGACAGAAAGTAGACTGGTGGTTTCCAGGGGGTGGGGGAAAGGGAGAGAGAAGAATGACTGCTGACGGCTAAGGAGTCTTTTCAGGGAGATGGAAATGTTCTGGAATTAGGTAGTGGTGATGTCCCCACAATCATAAAAATATACTGAAAGTTGCTGAATTGTACACTTTACAAGGGTGAATTTTATGGTATGTAAATTCTGTCTAAGGAAAACAAAAAGTGGCACAGACCTAGGGTGATTTGGGTGGTTTACTGAAGGAGGGAGCAAGGAGGCCGGGACACAGCTGCAGCTGAGCCTGGAGCGATGGGTCCACTGCCCCTCCCTGTGATTTCACCCTGAGGGCAGCAGGACCCCAAGATGACCCCTGTGACCCAGAGAACAAGGGGGTGGCATCCTTCTTGGCAAATAGGAGTCTGGTCACCAAGGCTGCTTATTCTTCCACCTCGGTTTTCAAGGGAACTTACCTTTTGTTTGTGAGTTTCCATTTCCTCCTGGGGATGAAAGGCAGAAAGTGTTGACAAGTCAGGAAATTGGAAATCTAAATGAAAAAGAGAGTCCTCTGGAAGAGGCTGGATGTAAAGCCTCGCCAGCGCTATCGCTTTGTGCCACAGAGGCTCCCAGGATCAGGCAGTGGGCAGGAAACCCAGCTGAAGCAGGTGCCATCTGTCTCTCAGACAAGGCAAGCAGCCCTGGGTGTTGTGTCAGAAGGAAGCAAAAGAGGCCGTCTCCTAATGCACGACACCAAGCCTGCTAATAGGAGAACTCTGGTCTCTAATACGCCTACGAGGAACAGAGCAACAGTTTGGGTGATGGTTTTGAACCTGACTGGCAGGCTGTTATGGTGGCGGGGAGGGCCACCAGCTCGGGTGTCCACTGACTCTCGCATGCACTCTTCGGGGCAGTGCTTTAGAACCAGAGGCACGCATCCTTGGAGACTAGGTGACCTCATTCTCCAGGTGCTCAGAGGGGTGATATGGTGGCTAGGCTTATTTCTGGAAGATAGAGAACTAGAAGCCAGATCACCTGGATCTAGGTTGATTGTGTATTGTTTTAACCCTTGTTTTAACCCCTGCTTCACTCCACCTCTCAAAGGATAGATACACTGAGAATCAAACTCTGGTGAGTATCTGGTCTTGTGTTACGTCTGTATCTCTCCTCTTCTCTCTCTCTCTCCTTTCCTTCTTTTCTGACTGAAGTGAGTGCAATGCTGTGCAGAGATGTCAAAAAATCCCAGAAACAAAGAGACCTCTAAGGCAGTGATTCTCAACCTGAGCGAGGATTAGAATTACCTAGACGGCGTGTTAAAATGCAGATTTCCAGGCCCCACTCAGAGCTTCTGATTCAGTAGATCTGTGTGGGGGCCCCAAGAATTTGCATTGCTAACAAGTTGCCAGGTGATACTGCTGATGCTGGTCTCCACAGCACATTTTGAAAACCTTGCTTTAGAGTGAAAAACCCATTTCCCAGCTTCCCAAACAGGATTCTTCCTAAACCGTGTTTATACAGGTGAACATCTCATTTATTTTCATAAATCTCCAGAAAGTGAAACTCTATAGACAAGTAATTATATTATGATCAGCATCCGAAATTTACTGAGCACGTACCAAATGTTAGGTGGGCTAAATCCCATAGTCAGGAGGTTTTTAAAATCCCAAATCACTGTCCTGCCAGTTAAACTAGTACTTGATGGTCAAGAAACAACCTTCCATTGCTTCCCATTCCTGAGAGCAGGAATCAGTCGTGACAGAGGTTGGAGATACTAATAGAAATGACATCCTTGTCACCCTGCTGACTTAGCTACAGGCAGTCTGGGGAGCACTCTTAAAAAGTTTTGTTTACTTGTCTCCAAAGTGTCCATAGAAACACAGGATCATGGATTTGCATATCTGGAAGGGACTCTAGATACCATCAAGTCATCTCTGTGCTCTATGTTAACTCTGCGTTTCCTGCTACAATCCTCTCCTTCACTAGCAACTCTCTCAAAGGCCACAGCTTTCACAGAGGCTGCCTGATCCCTGAGGAAGATGGAATAATTCCCTCTTCTGCATCCCATTGCATTAACCCTCTTTCCGTGTCTACAGAGAAGAAAGCCAGTAAATGGCAGAGTTTGAAGGACTCTTAGAGAAGGAGGTCAATCCTTTCATTTGCTCAGTGGGAAACTGAAACCCAAGAGGCAAATTCGGAGGTTAAGTTAAGAAGAGAACCCAGGCAGTACCCTAAGCGGTTTAGGGAGCCCCTGAGGTCAGTGGTGAGGCCACTGGGCAAAAGGGAGCACATGGAGAAGGGCTTTGTGAATGACCAAACCTAGGCCGGGGCCGGAACGGTCACGAGCAGCGAATGCACCAAACCATCCCGAGTTTCTCAACTGTAATATCCGTTGTTTTAGGATCCAAACTGCAAGTCCCAAGCACACACTCATTGAGCCCTGGTCTGAACTGGCCCTGTATTTGCCACAGGTCTTTCTCTGATTCCTTTTCCAGAACTCAGGTGTCATTCTAGACTCTCCCACCTTAAATCCAATCAACCAGGACAGTAGAATAGGATTTATTCAAATTATGTAAAAAGGCACAAAAGTGGCTACATGGTCACACCTCTCTCTACACACCCATCCTTATCTTCCCCCATTCTCCCTCCTACAATTTAAGCTTCAGACTCTTTTCTACTTCCTTTTTTCTCAACAAACACAACATGCTCTCACAAGCCACCGTATCTTTGTATTGCTGGCAGTGACTCCCATTCTGCCTCACTGTTGCAGATGTGTCATGCTGTCAGCGCCCCACCCCTAGCCCTAGAATTAACTTGCTGGTGTGCTGCAGCAGCCTCTACCCACCCAGAGCTGCATTCCTGTGCCTGAGGGCTTTTACCAGACTGGCAGGCCAGAAATGCTGGGCACTCAACCCTCCCCACCCTCCGCCCCATCCTAGGAGCAGATCATGACTGACTTGGGAGTGGTGTGGAAATACCTCAGCTCCCTTGCCCCTCAGATGGGTTTATTCTGAGGCACCTGTTTGGCACCAAATCCTAGGGTTTCCCCACAGGATGAAGCTCCAGTCACTCACTGATAACCCACTTAATAGTATATGTATATGAATTGCTTTGTTTTCCTCTTATCTACTCATTACTCTTCCAGGTGTTCTTCTACCTCCCAAACCAACAACCCAGATTCAAGTCCTTGTTTTGGATTCTATTATAGGGTGAATTCAATGTCAGACACCAACTGATGATTACATACTGAAATGTTATCTCCTTCTCAGACTTTCCGAGGCCATAAAGGGCTCTGTCCTCCATACGCCAGCAGCACTGTGTACATACCTCTACTGGGCATATATTATATTGTTTCCTGAATGCCTGCTTTCCTGACACTATCTCTCCACTATTCTTTACCCCTGGAGGGCAGGGACCAAGTTTCACTCTTCTTTGTATCTGTGTCCCCCAGCCCCACCTTCTTCCATACAGTGTTTATTGAGTGATGGATGGATTGTTGGCAAGCATCATGGTTCAGATGAAAGAACATGGAACGTGGAGTCAGGAGACTGGGTTGGGGTCTCACCCCTTCAAGGCACTACTTGTATGACCAGGGACAAGTCATCTATCCTTCCTGGACCTCAGTTTCCTTTTTGTGGGAAATGAAAGTTGGCATCAATGACCTCTAAGGTTATCTCCTCCAACCCAGGGTACAAAGAGTCTTCTATTTGGCTCACCACCAAAGTCACCACCACTTGAAGGTGGGTACCCACCCTGGGAACTGCCCTCCTGCTGCTTATTTTCTGTATCATTCCCTGAGGGCACTGAGTGGAAAGAAGTACCCGAAAGCCCAGGAGCTGGGTCAGGACGTCTGGCAGCTCACAGCAGTGATGGCTGCATGCTCTAGTGAACTCAGCAAATGCAGGGTAATTTCCCCTTCCACTTAAATATCAGCAGCATGGAAGAAGAGCCTGTCTCTCCTGCCCTCCTCCCCCTCCTTAGTTAGTTATGACTCATTAATTGTCACTGGTGAATGAGTTTTATTCTAATGTTCCTGATCTAATTCAGAGATGTTTTCAGCTAAAGATCAGGATATAGGTTTTTTGGCTTAGCTAATGAAATATCTAATGAATTTACATTAGTGACAATTACAGACAGGACACCTAAAAGGGAAGCACCAATCACAGTCCTTGGAGGATGTTGCCCGCTAATGGCTCCTTGGAGGAGAAAAGCACAGTCTTTGTGCTGATCTCCCTAATTGACAATTCTGTTCTGGACCACAAAAAGGGGATTGTAGGAGAAGCATTGCCTTTTTCTTCCTTTCTTTTGTATTGTGGCTCTGCCTTGGAACAGACCGCATAGTGTGAAAGTGAGCCTTTCAAATTTAAAAATGGCCTCCTCAGAATAGGGTCAACTTACAAACTTGCGTGCAAGTGAGATTATCTTAACCTCAAAAATTAATAATTTCGACCCTCAAATAATGTACTCACCAGGGAAGGCAGATTCCTTTCTGACCAGATGGTAGGAATCTAAGCCAGAGAATCTAAGTCAAATGATGACCACAGAAAGCCAGTGAGTTCAGTTCATTGCTTCATGAGCATTTAGAATACACTCTCACAATTCTTATTCAACCACCATGGATAAAGGACTATGACTCTACAAGGCTCTACTATTCACTCCATACTCCCCTCTCCTTGCCTCATAAAGTGAAAATATCAATTCAAGGTGGCAGGCCTGGGAATAGAAAAGACTTCAAAGCCACAGAGCTAAATCAGTTGGCATTGACAGCTTTTATGATCTCTGTTCCACTGCCAGCCAGCTGGTCCAGCAGGGTCTAAAGCAGGTACAAGCACCCGAGACACAGACTTAGGGAGCAGGGAAGCCTACCCCAGATGGGACTGAATGCACACCAGCATCCCTGTTGTCGCCTGGTTGTTCTCATATCCCCCCATAAACACCAGAGTCATGGGGTAGAAGTAAGAGCATTGACCATGCTAAGAAGGAATTGGGGAAACAGATGTGGCTCAAGTGATTGGACTCCCATCTACCATATAGGAGGTCCAGGGTTCAATTCCCAGGGCCTCCTGGTGAAAAGACAAGCTGACCCGCACGGTGAGCTGGCCCACACGGAGTGCTAGCCCGCGTGGAGTGCTGGCCCGTGCAGGAGTGCTGGCCCATGCAGGAGCACTGGCCCCAGTAT
>JAQZBX010056980.1:0-18056 GCA_029593785.1 Cabassous unicinctus
TAAAGAATATCCAAAGTGGCGGGGTGGGTTACTTCAAAAGCAACAGCTTTTGAACCAAATGAGGCTGGGCTGGAATCCCAACCTTGCATCTTATCTGCTACATAACTCTGATATGAGTTACCGAACCCCTCTGGGCCTCAGTTTCCTCATCTGCAAAGTGGGTATGAAGTGGCAAACTGCATGTACATCACTTGGCACTTGAAGGGTGCTGAGCGCATGTGAGGTCCTCGCCCTCCCATCCCACCTCCTGCCTCCGTATCAGTGTCCTGGGCTTCCAGCCTGAGAAACACAGCCCCAATCCTCTCTGCTCCCCTCCCCCCTCACCACCACCACTGCCTTGGCCTTGGCCTTAGCCTCACAGCAACAGCTGGAGAAGCCTGGGGAATGCGGCTCCGGCCTTGCCTCCTGAGGTAGGTGTGGGGTGAGGGAGAGGGCCCTGGACTCCCCATTCCCATTTGCCTCCACCCCCACTCCAGGGCAGCTCTGCCAGGCTGCAGCCACTAAGTCTGGCTATGCCTCTTCCCTCTCCAAGGAAGGCCCAGAGCTTCCCAAGGGTTGCAAGTCTTCTTTCTGGTTGGTGAAGGAGGAGAACAAAGGGAGGGCAAGATTGCATGGGACCGCCACTGACTCATCGTGGCACCGTGAGCAGGTCACAGATGCTCCTGGGCCTCGGCTTTCCCATCTCTCAAATGGGGCTAATGATCCATGCTGCTGTCCTGTTTGGAGAACATTCATTACTGCTGCTGGGGCTGGTGTCATGGAGCTTTACCTAATAATGTGCTGCCCTGCTGAGGCCCAGAGGGCCTGTGAGCTTTGGGAAAAAGACGTTCTTATTTATCTTCAAAGCATCCCTGGGAAGTAGGTGGGAGGTAATGCTCAGGTTTCTGGGAGGGAGGAAACTGAAGTAGTCCCAAGAGGCAAACGCCTTTGTGGCAGAGAGAGGGGTGGAGGTGAGTGCCAGGTGACCATGGCCGGCTGGTGAGGGCTGGTGGAAGAACCTCAGCCTTGGGCAATAGGCTCACAAGGCTTCAAATCTCCCCTCTGCCTCGGGTAAGTTTGAGGGTCTTGGGCAAGCCCACCTTTCCCAGCTTCATCCACGAGTGAGAATAACACTTGCTCATGGTGAAGATGAAATGCAGCCATGCAGCACAGGCCCCTGCTAGGAGCTCGGTTAACGCCAGCCCCGGAGCCTCCACCCTCCTCCCTTAAGTAAGGAGAGAGTCGCCTGGGACTGCCTGACTTCTTGTCCTGAAACTGGCTGCTCGAATCTTCTCTCAGTGACTGTGTTTTACACCTCTGTCAAGCCACACATCCCGCAACTCTGGATTCACAAAATGGGGTGTCTCTGGGTGACGAGGGTCCAGCGTCCTCCTGGGGAGACCTGGACCTGCCTTCACTAACCCAGGAGGAGATGTCAGGAGGAGGTGGGAGGGGAAGGAGAGCTGCCCTCCCATCACAAGCAAAGCCCGGCAGGCGACATGGCAGTGAAGTGCCGCCCAGCCCCCAGACCGTGCAAAGGCTTTGCACACCCTCTCACTGACTTCCCCTGACCAGGCTGGAGATTTCCCAGAGTTCCCTTGAGGAAAGGGTCATCCAGAGAGGTTCGGTGACTTGCTCAAGGTCACAGTTACTGAGTGGCAGGGCCAGGATTCAAACAGAAGTCTTGTGACCCCAAAGCCCATGACACTGAGTCGCCCCTGAGGCTGAAACCGGGCTCAAGTTGGCAGCAGCTTGAGAGACCAACTTGCCCAATGTCTCAGCTGAAGGCAGAAGAAACGGGTGCACAGAGAGGTCAGGTAAGATTTGGGGGCAGCTGAAGTCAAGCCAGGGCTGGGGCCCCAGGCTCCCTCATCCATCCAGGTGGGGGCGGCTTGGGGAAGGAGTGGGTAGGGCCTCGGGCGCCCTGACCACAGGCACACTCTGGCCCGCTGACCCAGGGTCCCAGGGGCAGCAGAACCCCCAGGAGTGTCAAGCAGCGGCAGGAGTGGCTTCTTCAGTCACACAAATGCTGCGGGAGTGAGTCATGCACCCAGCTAGCCAGCTCCTGTGGGCCAGGCCCGGGGACAGGGGCTGAGCCCTTCAGGCAGGGTGGATGAGATGTTCTACACGCAGTAGCCCAGGGAGGTGACTTGTCCAAGGTCTTGCTGTGCTCGGTGGCAGAGCTGAGACAGGAATGCAGAGCCAGTCCTCTCCACACAGGCACTGCTGGCCAGGAGAAGAGGAACTCGAGCAACAAACAGCGGCAGCAGACGAGGACTGCGAGGCTTATGCCTGTTGAAAATGACACTGTTGAAAATGAAAGGGCACCTTCTTAAGAGTTACACGAGGACACCAGGCATAAAGTAGGCTGTCCCAGGCAAACCAGGACACATGGTCGCACCAAGAGCCTGTGACGAGAGGAGCTTCCCATGTCACTGAATGGCCCCGCCAACCCTGAGAAGGATACAGAAACTGAGGCTCAGGGAGGTCATAAAACATGCCCAAGATCCCAAAGCTAAGGGTGAGTGGCTAGAACCCAGGTTCTGATGGGAGAAAGAAGGAAACGGGGCAAATAGTCAATTCCACTTAGGGAAGAGGTTATGGCTGGTGGTGTCCTCAGCTATTAAATCATTTTAATGTTCCCCTGGAGAAAGAGAGCCATGGGCAGCCCAGGGGAGCAGAGGGCTTTAGGGAACAAGCAAGAGGGTCTTACATGACAGGAAGGCCCCTCAATCCTGGAACTAGGGAGGAACTAGAAGGAGCCGCTGCACGTGGTTTGGCCTCCCTGGGTGATGGCCTAAGAGGGAAGCCCTTGGTTTCCTTCCTTCTTTTTTTTCTAAGCAGGCTCGAAAGCAGCCAGTCTGGGGTCTGAGGACCAGGGGTTACTACTGGGAGGGGCAGCAACCCCAGCCAAGGTGGACAGAGGATAGGACCAGGAGAGGAAGAGCAGAGGGGCCTGGTGGGCTGCGCTCAGCAGGCCCAGCCTGACCCAGCCATGGAGGCCATGCCAGTCCCTCTGCCTGTGGGAATATGGGGTAGGGGGTTGGGGGGCTCTGCTGAGGCCCCTCCATGGCTCCTCCAGTTCTGTGGCCCAGGAATGCACTGTGCCCCTCAGCCCCACCTCCCAGCCCTTTGCTTTCTAACAGGAAGTTCCTTCCTCTTTCTATGTTTCCCCCCTTGGCCTGTACCCAGCTATCCCCAGCCCAGAGCTTGGGGTGACTTTTAGGAAACTGTCATTGTGAAAAACCCAAACCACTCCCAACCGGCTGCCTCTGACCACCTGGGGTGAGATGCCCTCAAACCTAAACAGGCAGGGCAACAGAGCTGTCAGGATGGGCTCTGCCCACCCCAGGGGAAGAACCCACTGCCATTGGAGCCCTTCCCTTCAAACCCCCACCCCCACCCCAGCATCTGAAGGAGCCCTGGGGCAGGGGAGAGAAGCATGCCTCCCCCCACTCCCCAGTGCATTAAGTTCCAATAACAGCTTCCATTGATCCACTTACTGAGCACAGAGTACAGTGCCAGGTTTTTTATATACATTGTCATTAACTGAATTGCAACCCTGCCAAATAGGTCTCATTAGGCCCATTTTATAGAAGATGTAAATGAGGCTCAGAGAGTGAAGCAATTTGCCCAAGGCCACAGAGCTGGAAGTCGGCAGAACAGGGGGTTGAACCCAGGTCTGCCTGGTGTCACCCAGCATGCTCCCACCCTGCCACAGCTCCACCTGGATGTAAACTAGAGATCGGTTTCGATAAGAGAGCCCTCCCAACTCCACCCAGACCCTTAGCACTCGGCCATCTACTCTGGCAGCAAATGTCAGCAGTGTCTTCCCTGGGTGGGCATTCCCACTCAGACTGGCACGTTCCACTCGGCACTCCTGGAATGCAGAAAGCTGCCTTCACTTCACCTGCCAGGCTTCAGAGCCCTCGTGAGAAACAACCCTTCATTCATTTTCCAGGTCCACGCAGAAGCCCGAGGCAAGTGAGCCGCATTTGAGAGGACCGCATCACTCAGAGCCTAGTCTGGATTTGGGGGTGTCAGGGAAGGCTTCCCGGAGGAAGTCACACTGGATCTGAAATCTGAGGGATGCCCGGGAGAATGGTCCAGACAGAGGAAAGAGCTCGTGGGGAGGCCCTGAGGAGCAGAATAAATCTCACGTGGTGGAAACACAGACGCCACGGGAGGCTGATGGGGGAGCCAGTTTGCTGCCCTAGGACCACACCTAGATGACAAAGGAGCCAACTCAGCTGCCCCGATCAGATCCAACACCTGGGCCTTCCTTGGCTATTGGACCCTCACCTGGGCCTTCGGACTTCTCCAAAGCCCCTCCCAGGTCTGCGTGCCCAGCAGACATAGCTGCCATCTCCCCCGAGGGACCTCAGCCAGGGACCGTTGCACCTGAGAAGGCCTCTTTGTCCATTATAAAGAAAGGGAGAAATGGTAAGCAAGCAGGGTTTTACAAAATTTCTAAAGATGTTACAATCAAAATAATCAAGGACAAAACACGTTGTCTCCAATTCCCCTTTTGAAACTATTTCACAAACTAAATTCCTTTCCTTTGACCAACTTTCCCAATCCTCACATATTTACCTTGCGGGGGAGGCTGCAGCCAGCAGTGCTCCACGCGACACTTCCGCCTTAAAGCCACCGCAACCTTCGCCAGAATCAGCCACCCCGTGGCAGCAGCACAGATTCCTACGGGGGAGCGAAAGTCTCACGAGCACACTCTGAGGTGGCCATTAGGCTCCCATTTCACAGATGAGAAAACTGAGGCTCATTAAAGTGAAGGAACTTGCCCAAGGCTCACAACCAGCTAATAAAGAGCAGAGCTGGCACCAGCACAGCCTAGCTGGCCTCCAATCCAATACTCTTCTCACCACATTAACAGTTCTCAAACTTTGGGTTGTAGGACATCTTTACACACTTAAAAATTATTGTGCACCCCCCCCCCCAGAGCTTTTATTTATGTGGATTATGGCTACTGATATTTACTGTATTAGAAATTAAAGTTAGGGATTGTTTAAATCTTTATTGATTAATTCATTTAAAATAACAATAAGGAACCCATTACATATTAACATAAATAATATATTTTTATGAAAAACAAAGCTATTTTCCAAAACAAAAAACAAAACTTTAGTGAGAAGAGTGGAATTGTTTTCCATTTTCAAGCCTCTTTTGCATCAGGCTTAATAGAAGACAGCTGTATTTTCATGTCTACGTCTACATGCTGTTTAGGTTAAAGTATATGAAGAAAACACTAGACCGTCATAGATCCCTGAACCAGAATCACTTTACTACAACATACTACCTCAATGCTGATGCCACAAACCCAAATTCCTAAGACGTGCCTGCACAAAACAGATGCTTAATAAGGTTTGTTGAGTGGATAAATGAGCAAACCCAGGGCAAAGCTGGGTGAGGGAAAAGAAGTTGAGTCTTAGCTCTAAAAGTAGGTTTGGACTTTGTCTGTGGTCGTCAATCACCCGGGCCCAACCTGGCCATAGGGTGGAGGGAGAGAGGGAGAGTCAGCAGCACTGGCTCTCTGAATTATTGTGCAGGTTGTAGATTCAGCAAGAACTTGGGGCTGATGGGGGAAGGAAGGAATCCAGCCCGGATTCTGCTCACCAAGCCTTGTGCCCTGGAGCAGGCCAGGGCCAGCCCTGAGGAAGTGCCATTTCCTCATTTGCACAGAGCTGCTGCGTGTGCCAGCAGCAGCCAAGGCCTCACACATAGGTGTGAATCCTTCGAACCTACCTGGGGGCAATGAGGGATGGGCAAGTCCCAAGCTTCCAAGTGCCAGGAGATGCTGCAGCCACCTCCAGGCTGAGCCAGACAGAGAGACCGGCGGGCCTTGGGTCCTGGTGACCTTTGGGCCACCTACAAACTTGCGGCCTGAGACCTGCTGAGATGATCCCAGAGAGCAAGGAATCTATTAGCCCCACTGTGTGTGCAGCCCTAGGCACCTGGTAGGGATACGAAAGCAACCCAGGCATTGGTTAGGGACCAAGGAAACAGGCAACGCAGCCTGCTGTTCTTTGGCATAGAGCAGTGGTTCTCAACCAGGGGATATTTTGTCCCTCGGGAAACATTTGGCAACATCTGGAGACATTTTGGTTGTCACAACTGGGATGGGGACAGTATAGGGTATTGTGAAGCTACTGGCATCTAGTGGGCAGAGGCCAGGGATGCTGTTAAACACCCTGCAATTCGTAAAACCACCCCCCCACGACAAAGAATTGACCAGTCCAAAATGTGAATGGTGCCGAAGCTGAGGAGCCCTGGCAGGATGGAAAGATCATGGGTTTTATCCCCGGAAGTACGGAGCTCAAACCCCAGCTCTGCTGCTTTCTAATTCTGTAAATATGAGAAGGTCACTTAATTTGCTTTCTCTCCTGGGAATAATAACCACCTCACAAGGTTGCCGTAAGGACAACATGGGATGATTTGGATGGTGGTGGTGGTGGTGTGTGAGGGTGCCTGGCTAAGCACCTGCTGAATGCATGAAGGTGCTGATCAAGCTAGTAATAACAGCAATACTAACAATGACCCTCCGCACCCAGTGTCCGCCGTCGGCCGGCTCGGTGCCCACTGCCAGGCAAAAGACTCTGGTCTCTGCTTCCTTTAAGGAAGCTCCCAGCTCAGCTCCAAGTAAAAGTTCCACAAGTGCGGCTATTTAAGTACACACGCATGTGAACACAGGCTGGAATGTTCAAACCTCGGCGGGTTTGTGGGTGGAAAGATTTTTTTTCTCTTTTTCCCAAAAAAAGAAATCTTTCATGTTATTTTTACTTTGTTGTCTTTTTTTTCCTCATCAAAAGGAGAAAGGGAGGAGAGAAAATTCAACTTGGTTTTAAAAAATATATATGTCAATGACTGATGTGCACTCAAGTGCTTGCAGCAGTGGTCCAGGCATAAATCTGATGTTTGTCATTTCCCAGTGCCTGGTCGGTATCTAACAAAAGCAGGTACCAGCCCTGTGGTAAAGTGAAACATGGCCTCTGTATTTGCCTGGTCTGAGCATCTACCTGCACTTCTGTATTTGGTAAAGCAGGGACCACTTACAGGACCCCAGTGCCCTCTAAATGCTGACAGGTGGCAGTCATCAGGGACAGCTCTCTGGAGGAGGTGAGGGTTGTGCCACATCTTGAAGGCAGAGGTCCGCGAAGAGGAGAGGAGGCCACCCTGAGGGCTGAAATGACACAGGCATAGGCTCACTGGGACCCAGCGAGACCAACCCTGGGGATGCCTCGGAAAACAGACTCTGCGCAAGGGCCCCCCGGCTGCTGGGGTTCCAGAACTCTCTGGGTGGAAAAGCCAGTGTGTCAGGTAGAAGTGAGTCACAAAGGTTTAATCACCACCCCGTCCTTCGGCGGAGGGGAAGGAAAGCTGGCTTCTGTCTCCTCGGTCTCTTCACCGCTGTGAGGCCGGGAACCCTCCTCCACATTCTCCCACATCCAGCCCATGCCAGGAGCCCCAGTCCCGGCTGCTTCCCTGCCCCTCTGGCATCCCTTCAACTCTCTCCTGCCCTCCCAGGTACCACACACATGCTAAATTGGGGCATCCTGGGCAACCCACTTCCCCTCTCTGAGCCTCAGTTTCCTAATTTGTAGAAGGGGGTTGCTGACAACATTACCTCCCATGGTTGATGGCAGCACCGACCGTCTGCCTGGCACCCACTCCATCTCAAGGGAGGATGCATTCAGCTCCTCCATCCCACACTGAGCCCCATCCTTCCAGCTGCCTCCCCCATGCCCAGGCACCAAGGGCCTCTGGCTGCCCTGAGGAAGCCAAACAGCTCACTCTCTGCAAGTACTTTCAGGAAACCCTGCCTTAAACACAGCGACAGAGGAGCCCAGGACTTGGAAGCTGGTACAAGATAAAGTTTTAGATCAAGATGGGGTGGGGTGAGATTTTGAATGGCCCCCCTCCTTGTTGCACCTTCTACTCCCCATGCATGTTCACACAAATAACATGAAAATACCCTTTGTTCAGCCCCTCCCAACTATCAGGGCTTGTGCTAAGTATTTACACACCACAGTGCATCTGTCTTGCAAGGAAGACTCAGACAGACAGAAACCGAAGCTCAGAGAAGATACCTAACTTGCCCAGAACTTCACAGCTAGCAAGGTTCACGTCTATGATGTCTGAATAAACAGACTCATGTTTCTTCTGTGAGTCCAGCTTCTTAACCACCTTGCTACCAAACTCCAGTCCCTCCTGCCCTGCAAATCCGCTTACACATTTCAGTCTCCCATTTGGGGTCCCTGAAGTTTGGCCCATGCTCACCCACTCTCAACCTTCTTCTCCCCCATCCTTCTCTAGTAGAAAGGCTGGAAGACTAAATAGTCAACTTCCCCATCTCCCTTGAAGCTTGGGGTCACCATGTGGCACAGTTCTGATTAGGGAAACGCACACAGAAGTCTGCTTAGCCGTGGAGGCGGGGGCAGAGCATCTGGGAAAGTTTATGCCTTTCCCAATAAAATCAAGCAGACCCAGCTGGTGGGTCCTTTTGCCCTTTCCTCCTGCCTAGAATATGGACATGATGTGTGGAAGTTCAGCAGCCATTTTGTAGCCAGAAGGATGAAACAACACACCAAGGTGGTAGGAAAAAAAGATAAAAAAAGCCTGAGTCTTAATGACATTGCTGAGTTTCTGTGCCAGTCCTTGCCTGCCCACCTCCAGACTTCTTGATTTGTGAGAAAAATACCCCCCTGATTATTTAAGCTACGATTGGTTGGATTTTCTCTTATGTGCTGCTGAATGCACTCAATATACTATTTGAATCCTAATCCTACACCCCAACTAAAGCACATACACATTCCAAACCCCACTCTAGCATCATCATTTAATACCCTTGACCTATATACTCACTCTCCCACTCCCCACACCCATCTCAAACAGCCCATGCTAACCCCACCACCCACTGCATGGGCATACCCTTAACCCTAACCTTTCTTTTCACTGGGACTTGAAGCACTAGTTTCATCATCTACTGCCCTGATACAGCTCCCCTCCTTTCATGACCCAGGAACCTCTCTCCCACCTCCCAAGCTTCACAAACTACCTCCAACATCAGGCAGTTGTTTTGGGAAGAAAAGCAACTTCTCCCAAAGGTCAATGAGAGTCTAGTCACGTTTTTCTTTTCTGAGGTAGGACAGATTTCTTTATCTACCTGAGATCACACACCCCTCCCATGGTGCAGAGAAATTTTGTTCTGGGGGAAAAACAAAAACAAAACAAAACAAAAAACCTTTGCTTCTTTCAAAACACTGGACCATGTTTATCATTTGACAAACACGGTATTGGGCAATGCCTCCAGGGGCCAAGAGAGACACTCAGGGGACATCCCTCCATGCAGAGTAGCAGACGGCTTTGAAGTGGCCGAGTCAGGCTCACTCAGATAGGGAGTGGAGGAATTGGAGAAAGAGTCCAGACCTGCAGGCACAGCACCCTTATTTCTGAGATTAAATAACAGCCCACTGTAAAGAAAGCAGATTGGGCAAATCGTCTTCTGTAAAACTAGGATAATACTAGGACTTATGGCACAAAACGACTTCCACAATTCATGAGAGCCTATGAAGAGTGCCTGGGGCATAAAGGCATATAGGCATGGTGACACGGGACAGGCATTCAGCAGCAAAAAGTCTTGCCTCTCCAGGAGACACCTGCCTTCACTGGCCTGAAAGCTGAACTAGGCAAACAGCTGCTGAGACAGAGACTCCAGGTCAAAAACTCTTGCCCAATCTTCATCTTAATGCACTGATTTATGATAGAAACACTTTTATAACTTAAGAACTGTTACCAGGATTCCTCTGAAGGAGAGAACTGCTTTTGTTTAGTGTGTGTGAGGAGGGGGGATTAGAACTACCTTGATAAGGACCTGGGGACCAGGGGAGATCTGGGAGGGGTTTGGGCAAGTCTGTGAGGAGGTGGGGGCAGGCTCTGCAGTAGGAAGGAAGAGGAATTGGGAGCACCCACCGCAAGGGTGGGGGTGAGGAGCAGCGATGGGAGAGGGAGGGAGAAGGCGAGGCTCCTTGCTGAGATGCCAAGCACATGACATCTTCAGGGACACCTCCTGGAGTTTCAATGCTTGGGGACTTGGGGCATGCAGAGACCATGCAGGACTGAGTGCGAGGCCGTGCAGGGCAGAGGCCCCATCTGGGAGCAGTAAAGTTCTTCGGAGCACTTGGTACTTCCAAGGGCAAAAGAAATGGAGGATCTGTGCCCAGGAAGACCAGGAGAGTAAGGAGTGTATGATTAGCGTCTGAGCAAAGAAAGCAGCATTTGTTTGGGAAATGGAGGCAGAATCCAGTCACTGAGGAGGCAAAAATGAAGGAGGCGGCTTGCCTCCATGCCATGCCATGAGGGCAACCTCTCCAGCTGCGGCTGTCAGGCTTCGCCTAACCACGGCAATGGCAAGAAATGCTTTTTATGCAGTGACCCCATATCCACACATACATGGGTGGCCTTTTACACACACGTGTGTGTGCACATATGTACGGAAAGAAATGGAGGAGAAGGGTTGGGTTTCGGGGTACAATTTCATCGAGATCATAAGGGGTACGACGGCCCTAGTGACGCCTGGTTACGTGTGCAAGAGCACAAAGAACACACTCAAAAGCGCCTGCCTCCCATGCTCCCCCAGCAGCCCTCCCAGCTGCTGTGAGTCTCTGGTCTGTCTGTCTTGGTGCCTGTGGCTTGTGATTGGTATCCGGGAGTCTAGGGTTCCCCGGGTCCTTGTGTCTGTTTCTGTGTCTGTGTGTCCATGTAGCCCTGCGTCTGTGGATCTGTTGCTGTTTACTCCTGCAGGCCGCCGGGGAAGAAATACAAATCTCTGCTCGAAGGTCTTCTGGGCTCTTTCTGCATGTTTCCTGGACCCTCTGTGTCACGGGGCTTGGGGAAGCTTGGGTAGAATTCTGGCTTCCTCCTGAAACCAGAAAGCCTCAGAGCTGGAAGAGACCTTGGGAATACCTTGGCCCAAGCACCTCCTTTTATAAATGGGGAAATGAGATGCCAAGTCACGGGAGGGCAGAGATGCCGTGGAGAAGGAGACAGGGAGTTGGAAAGCTCTCCAATACTGTAGCCACTGGCCACACGTGGCTCCTGAGCACTGGAAATGTGGCCCGTCCAAACTAAGATGTACTGTAAGTATAAAATAGACCCTGGGTTTCCCAGAGACTTAGGGGAAAAAAGAATGTAAAGTATCTCAGTAATTTTTTATATTGCTTGCATGTTGAATTGATCATATTTTGGACATATTGGGTTAAAATAAATTAAAATTAATTTTACCTTTTCTTTTTAATTTTTTTTAACGTGGCTGCAAAAAAATTTTAAATTGTATAACTGGCTCACATTCATGGCTCACTTCATGTTTTTTAAATATACATTTATGTTTTCCTATTCAGTCCTTCCCCACAGCTTCTTGTTTTCTTATTTATAAAGCACTGACTTAGAATCTTGTGCCACACATTTAACCTCTCTGAGCCTCAATTTCCCCTGCTAGGAAATGGGTGTGATGATACCTATCTCTCAGGATTGCTGCAAGAATTAATTGAGGGAGCATATGGAAGTGCTTTTAAATCATAAAGAGCTGTTCAGAAGGGGGTGGGAGTGGGTGGGTCAGAACTCAGGAGGGAGGGGCTAGAAAGGCTGAAGGGCTCAAACCCTAAGAGCAGCCTCTATGGTTGGGGGCTGGAGAAATATTACCCTCTCCCAATCTCACAGACCTCTTCCCTACACTGACCCTTTCAAAGCCCAGGCCACTGCGTTCCTGCTCAGAACCTGGCCCATGAGCCAGACGACATCGCCTCCTTCTTCAGGCCCCCAGTGCCCTCTCCAGCCTCTCCTGATATGAGGAGTGTCTCCTTCCAGGGAAATGTGGAGCTGCTTCCACCTCTCCACACTGCATGAGCTTCTCCAACTACGACTTCTCTCTGCTCTTTGCCAGAGACCCAGGCTACCCACGGTGCCAGAAAGGAGATGGCCTCAAACTTAGCCTGGGGGGACCAGCCCCATCCTGGGACCATCACCCAAAGCAACCCCTGTTGCAATGGTGGTCTCGTAACACTTGCTTACAAACCCGGTTGGGCAAGCTGCTTTTGCGTGATGGGGCTATCTTGAGTAAACAGCATCCTATGTCCCCTGCCGGTCACTTGCTCAAGACATTGCTGGACATTGCATTAGAGCCACTGACACACGGAGTTTTGAAAATGAAAACAGGCATTCTGGCATATGATCAGATAGCATTTAACTCATTCATGATGGTGCCAAGTTTTCCAAAGGCTCCAGGGCCACACAATGGCTATTGCCACAAATGCAGGCAGAAGATGATGGGGACAGTTGGAGCCTCAGATCACCTGTAGGATGAGCCTGCTGAAGGCTAACAGCCCAGACAGGGTCCACCGTGTGGGCCTCTGAGGCTCTTGAGGTTGTTGGGTGAAGAAAAACCACAGAAGCCTGGGGCACATGCTCAACCCCCAAAGCTTGAGGAGGTTAGAGCTGCTCCGTCCCATGGATTTCACCTCTCGTTCTGGCTGCCTTTCCTCATGATATTCATGCTGAGTTGAAATAGCTGGATGAGGTGTATTTAAAGCATCTATTGCTACGTAACAGACCAGCCCCAAACCAGCCTAAAACAATAGTGATTTATTATTTCTCACAATTACTGGGTTGGGTAGACAGTGCCTCTGCTGGATTGCAACTCAGGCAGCTGTGTTGTGGAAGGTCTGAGATGGCCTCACTCAAGAGTCTGGCAGGTGGTTCTGGCCATCGCTGGGTCCTCAACAACATTCTGCCATCAACACCCTCGACAACCTCTGGTCGACTAAATGGCTTCCTTACATGGAGGCCTCAGGAAAACGTTCCAAGAGGTGAAGGTGAAAGCCTCAAAGCCTCTGGAGCCCTGGGCCCCAAAACTCACACGTGTCACCTCCATGACAGTCTGTTGATTGAAAGTGATTCACAGCGACTCCCAAGACCATCGCAGATTCAAGGGGTAGGGAAATAGACTCTACCTCTCGAGGAGGGAGCTTCAAAATACGTTTTTCAATGTACTGCCAGGAGAGAGTGAATAAACAGCTGCATAGAAAGCTTGCCCCAACGCTAGAAAACTGTTTTGCAGAGCTATATTTTCTGAATCAAAAATCCAAAGTCCAAGACTGACAAAAGACTTTTCTATGAGTCATCAATGCATGCACAAAAGCAAACCAATGGAATCATGTCAAGCTATAGAGTGAGTGCAGTGTTTCCGGGCCCTGGCTGAATGTTAAAGGCACTTGGGGAGCATTTCCAAGTCTGGAGTCCCTGGGGCCCACTCAAGCCCTGCTGAATAAGACCTGGGGTTGGGAGTGGGGTGGGCTGGGGGGAGGCAGGCATTGAGGCTGGTGATGTGCATTTTCAGAAGCGCTCAGCGCCCCCAATGACTCTGATGCACAACAAGCTTTATGGAAAATAAGAGCAAGGCAGAAAATCTAGAAAAAGGGAACATGTGCCCATCTCCCACAGATAGGCTTCTCCTCAACCCAATTTATCAGATCATTGTTGGGGTTACCAGAGTCTAACACTGGAGTGTGAGAATGAACCAGAAGCTCTCAAATTATAGCTGATATTTATGACATACCAAACCCTGTTCTAAATACTTTCCATTCATTCACTCATTCAGCCTTAACGGCTCCATGAGGTGGGGTTCTATTATGAGCCCCATTTTACAAGTAGGGAAACTGAGGCTTGGAGAGGTTACCTGGTTTGTCTTAAGTCACACAGCCAATTAGGGGATAGAGCTGGAATTCAAATCCAGGCTGCCTGGCTTCAGAGTCCCCGCTCCTAATCACTAGACCAGGGGTTCTTAACCTTTTTTATTCCACGGACGCCTTTTCCAGTCAGGTGAAAACCACAGACCCCTTACTAAGTCCACACTATACTCTGTATTATTTAATAAGTATATCATACCCACACCAACACAATAATGTTTTTTCTGAATTTCAATTCAAGCTCACAGACCCCTTGTTAAGAACCCCTGCTCTAGTCCATCCTGCCTCACTCGGAGGCCACCGTCTACCACACCAGCTGTGAGTGCACTGAGCATGGCAGGGCAGCCAGGGGCCAGGAGCGGGGCATCTTTGCTTTCCCTGGCTCACTGGCCCTTCCTAAGCCAGTGGTTTTCAACTCAGGGAGCACACTAGAATCATCTGGGGAGCTTTTTAAAACTAGGGGTGCACAAGCCCCACCCCCAAAGACTCACCCTCTTGCTCTGGGTGGGGGTCCAGTCATCAATGTGTTTTAAAAGCTCCCCAGGTAATTCCAGAGCTCAGACAGAGGTGGGCACAAGGGCTTTGGGGCTGGCAGGAATTCTGCATCCTTAGCAGGGAGCATGGTGGGAGCGCCTATGAACACCATGTCCCATGGACTTCCTTAGAAATTAAACAAGCTCAGGCAGAAAGGGAACTTCTGGATCAACTGGACTAAAGGTTCCCACCCTGGCTGCACATTGGCAACAACTGAGTAGCTTGAAAAAGATCCTGGTTGCATTGATTCTGATTGGATTGCTTAGGGGGTGGGGGTAGGCATTGGTCCCTCTTAAACCTCCCCCACTTGAACGTATTGTGCACCTGATTTCAGGAACCACTGATCCAGTCCAAGACTCTCAGTTGACATGTGAAGAAAACAAAGCTCTGGGGGAAATGACTTGCCCAAGGTCACACAGCATGCTTGCTCCAGAGGCAGGACTAGAGCCCAAAGCTCCTGGTCACTGCTGTTTTTATGTTGTAGCTCTTCATGGTTTGCAAAAAAATTTCACACATTACCTAGTTGGCCGATACCTTGCCACACTGTTGTTTCCTGCAACTATCCACTCATTTTACAGAAGATAAAACTGGGGCCCAAAGAAGGAAAGTGACCTGCCCAAAGGCACACAGCGACAGACGCCAGACAAGAGCTCAGGTCTCCTGATGGCAGGTCAGGATGTGGCCCCACTCCCAGATGCCTGCCTGTGGCCGCTACCTGCCTACTAAGTTCCAGCATGCCAGCTTTTCCTGAGCCTCCACACTGTAGCTGAAGGCTTGGACACCCCGAGGACGTGGGTGGGGCTACGTCCTGGCACTTTGCAACCATCCCACAGTGGACAGTTTCCCAGTGCCCTAGAAATTCTACTCAAGGATCACCCCTCAGCCACTGCTCCAAACACACCAAGCTTTGCTGTGTGCAAAACACCTTTGTATCTATTATCTCCGACAGTGTAGTAATGGCAATCCCCATTTCTCCAAAGGTCAGACTGAAGCTCAGAGAGCTGTCAGGACTTTGTCCCAAGACCAGAGCCAGTCCCGGAACCAGTGGTAGATGCAGAAAATAAACGTTGCTTCTCACTGTTGGTCATGCCTGAACTAGGCATCAATTTCTCCCTTCCTGCCTTCTTCCCGTCTAATCATTTGAGGAGGAGGAGGATTAAAGACCTACTTTCTCCCTGTCTATGCCGCCTGATGGTGGCCAGACATAGGGAACAAGGCATTCGGGATGGGTGTTCATTTATGATGGAGGCAGTGCAAAGAGTATCCATTTTCTGGGGTTGCTGCAGGGTTCGTGCAGGTCCACGCTGACGCTCATTGTAGGACCTAGCCACCACCTTCCACCTTCCTTCTCTCATTCACTGCTAGGATTGGTATCTGCACAGAGCCCACACCACCCTGGCAGTTGACATCATACTCCCCCATTGCACAGGTGAGAAACCTGGGGCTATCTGAGGTCACAAGTGACGTACTGAAGACCACAAAGCTAATAAATGGCAGAACTTGGACATAAACCCTCAGCTTTTGCCCATCGCTCCATTTCGTTCTCAGACGGATTTGGTGGGAATTGTGGCCACCATTTTATAGATGTGGAAACGAAGGCACAAAGTCCGGTGATCAGTGTGAGGCTCCAGGCCTCTTCCCTTCTGAGTGGTTCTTCGTTCTTCCTCCTGCTTCCCTCATTTGTTTATGCCAGTCCTCTGTCATTTCAGCATCTGGGCTCCTCAAGTAAAGAAACAAACACATTTTAACCTGCTAAAACCTGCTCCATACAGAGTCAGGGGCCTCCAAAGGACCCACTGAATACTGCCCCCCAGGAAGGAGTCGAGTCCTGCCATTAGCTATTTTAGGGTCTGAGAGTCGCTCCTGCCTCTCTTGGGATGTCTGGAAGGTCAGTTCCATCCCCTTTGGTGGATGATGGGACCAGTGCCTGAGGGAGGGAGCCCGGGGGAGAAGGCGCAGTGGTGGGTGGGGCCGGCACCCCAGCAGGGCCAGGTGGACCTCAGTAATAAAATGACCTACATGAGCTGAGCTCTAACTGTGCACCAGGCGTCTCTCTAAGTGCTGAAGCCTCACAAGTCCCTGGGCCGTGGGTTCTACAGAGCACTCAGATGTTCACAGTCCTAGGAGGTGATGGGGTCTGAGGACCACCTGACCCCGAAGCTGGCAGGGCACTTGGCTGTGGCAGGAGGGTCTGTGGGGCCCCAACAGCAGCCCTAAGATCCTGGGCCCTGCCCTCCTGCACCCTTTCCCAATCTCCGTTTTGCAATCAGTCAGCCTGACCCGGCAAACATCTGTGGCCCCAAGGAGAATCCATCTTCCTGACCCTTTTCTATGTGCTTCAAAAAAAAAAAAAAATCCAAGGACATGTCAGGGGCAGGCGGAGCCTCAGCAATCAGATGGGGGGTGGGAAGCCAGGAGAAGGCCTTTGAGTTCTGGCCAGGATGCCTGAGCACCAGCCCCATAGCCAAAGCTACCTGACCAGTCCCGGACCAAGAGAAGAAAAAGGGATCATTGGAAAGGAGACCGGAAAGCAGTCTTGTTGTCCATGGTTTTTTGGGTTTTGGTTGATTTCGGTGGGGAGGGGAAGGGAGGTTGCCGGTCAAAGTTTAGATAAATATTTCTATCTCAGGCTTACCTTCGGTAAATCTCTAAGCATCTCTGAATTGCTTTTCCCTTCAGTAGATAGCTCTAGCCCCTCACTGCTTCACAGAAGCAATAATACTTCACAAGTGTCACTTGAGCCTTTTCCCTCACCAAGAGGTCTCTTCTCTCATTTATTCTCACAAGAGCTCCGTCAGGTTTGTAGGGCATGCTGTATAGTCCCCCCTCTGCAGTTGAGGAAACGGAGGCCTAGGGAGGAGACTTTGGGGGAGCCCAAAAATGAATGAATGAATAACTTGTCTGAGGCACCAGGTAAGAAGACGAATGGGAGCAGACCCAACTCCTAACGCTGCTACCCTCCAGCAGTGGTGTGCCCACGTGGTCAAAGACAGATGCCTTGGGAAGCGGGTGTGGCTCAATCAATAGGGCTCCCGTTTACCATATGGGAGGCCCCGGGTTCGCTTCCCGGGGCCTCCTTGTGAGGGCAGGCTGGCTCCCGCAGCGCAGTGGGCTGATGCAGCAAGACCTCACAGCAAGGGGGAGATAAGCAGACACAGAAAAAACACACAGCAAATGGACACAGCAAACACAAGCAGCATGTGGGGGATAAATAAATAAATAAATAAATCTTTAAAAAAAAAAAAAAAAGACAGATGCCTAAATTGAGCTGTCAACCTGTCCTTCCCTTGGGGCTCATGACACCTTCTCCACATCTATCTGAGCACTTGTTCAGCTTTAACACACTCTGGTTAAAACATCTGTTGTCCTCTTCTGGGTTATGGGCAACTTGAGGGAAGGACCATAACATATATGATTATTTTCATCCCTGGGGCTTAATAGTTATTATCTGGACCTTTGTAGGTGCTTAATAAATGCTTGTTGAATGAATGAATGAATGAATGAATGGAGTGCAGCAAGAGAAGTGCAGGAAGAACCTTCTAGGTGAAGGAAACTGAGTTAACAAGGTGTGGAGGTAGGAAAGCCAGAGCCCACCTGAGTGGTGCCCCCATCCCTAAGGCCCTCAGTTCCCTAACCCCTGGAAAAGGCAGGGGACACAGCCTGAGTCAAGACAAGGACATGAGATCGTGCAGGGCCCCTTCATTGATTGCCGCCTCCCTTGTCCCACGTTGACTTCCTTCCTTAGCTGTGAGGACAAAAGGAGAGATCTAGAATTTCTTTTTTTTTTTT
>JAQZBX010056981.1:0-18069 GCA_029593785.1 Cabassous unicinctus
TAAGGGTCCCAGTGAGGGAGATCAATTATGAAAATGCCCTGGATTTTCTGTTCAGCCCATTCTCACTTTTCCCCTGACCTCCTACCCCCACACACAGCCTTGATAGGCAGAGAAAGGGTGAAAAGAGAAAATTTTTATACCAGTCAGTAAAGATGCTTTATAACAGGGCGCATCCTCCACTCAGATCAGAAATGGGATATGAAATAAAAATCCTGGACTATGGTCACTTTGAGACCAGTCCTGGACCCTCCTCTGATAGATGCCTCATCCGTGCTGGCAGAGCTCTACCTGGAGGTAAAAACAATGTCTCTCCTCAATCTCAGAAAGGCGGCTTTCAATTTATATCAAATTTAAGACACTGCCCTTTGTTAAAATGAATTTTTATTTTATGTACCACTAAGAAAGAAACAATGCTGCCAACTAAACCATGGTACTGTGTTTTCTTACTGCACCAACTGGAGGCTTCACCCTGATTTTAGAGATGCTAATATATGAGGGGAAAGGTATCGATGAATGTAAGTAAGTATTCTTCTACTGCACCAGATGGAAAGGTCTTAAGTTTCCACATTTCTGTCAAAAATAAAAGGAAAACGTGCCCATATTTTCAGTGGCATCTATGCGTTAACTGTAGCAGAAAACACATCAGATGGTACAGGAATGCAATGATACTTAGAATTGTTACTTTTAAATACAAATGGTGACTTGATGGTTTTTCTATTCTTTCTCTGTATTGGTTAGAGAAAGGAAAATGTGCATTACCTTATCCGTGTTTAGATCCCTCTCAGGTCGAATTGTTGGAGGTGTTTGGTGGTTCTTTACTCTCATCATCATATCATCTTACACCGCTAACCTCGCGGCTTTTCTGACGGTTGAGCGAATGGTCTCCCCCATAGAGAGCGCGGAAGACCTGGCCAAGCAGACAGAAATCGCCTATGGAACGCTGGACTCAGGGTCGACAAAAGAGTTCTTCAGAGTAAGTTAAGGGATTAACTCACAATGAAATGTTCAAAATTTTGAAATTCAGGCAATTTTACAAAGTAAGCTGTGGGCTGTGGCTAGTGTAGGTTTTGCAAACACAATGTTAACTGCTGGGTTTAATGCTAACACTTCTATAAGTATTTTGTAATCACCTTAATTTGCAAAAGTTAATTGATTTATTCACATTGCAAAAGGGACCCACCCAAAGGAATAGTAACAAGGAAAAAGTAAATAGGACAACTCTGTAACGTAATTTATCCAAAATATTCCAGTGTTGATTATGCTGTGTTGATATTGGAATTGGTAAGGTGGAGTTGTATATGCTTTTGGGGATGAGCATACAAATGAAACAAGGCTTTATTTTAGCAGGGGAAAAAAAAGAATGCATTTAGCTTGCAGCACTTGAAACCCAAAACCTTAATTGCAGGTTATAACACTTAGATGAGTTAAATTATGCTATACTCTATTCTATAACAACGGCTTTTAAAGCAGCATCCTCGCCTTCCACAAGATAATCGAGATAATCGCAGCGAGAGCTATAAGACCTGGGTGCCTCGGTAAGACATCTGTTTTTAGTCAGTGCTTTCTCTGCTTTTGCAGATAAAATCGCTCAAACTGGTATAATTGCATTTCACACATGAATATGGCCCCTTCGACTTGCCATCAAAATGGCAGGATTTTTTGTTCAGTTGCTTGTTCATTAAGGGAAGGACTTTCTTGACCAGTGAACCTTCTTCCTCCTCTGATTCTACTTAAATCCAGGGATAAGTACTTAGTAATGTCTGATTAGAGATAAGGGTTCATTTTGTGACTTCAGAAACAAGACATAAACAGTCAAATGTTGAAGTAATAATGAAGACATTTCATATTTAATTCTAACTGCTTAAAGATTGGAATATATAATATTTTAGAAGACAGGACATAATTCACCATTTCCTAAGCTTTTATGTTAAACTAATAATAGTACTATAAATAAGTTCATTCCTTTATCCAGTACTTGAGAGATAAAATTTTAATTTTAAATGCAAATACTTATAATTTTCTTGCTCAGCTTGGAAATGAAGAACAACAAAATGTGCTACTCCTTGAGCCAGTCTTAACTTTAATGTACCTGAATTTCAGTATGATATTTATCTTTTTTAAAAATTTGATTATAGTGTCCTAACATACTATAAAAATTTACATATTACAAAAACTCAGTCAATCCCATCCCTAGGCATTGTTTAAAAAAGACAATGAACCAAGTGTTTGTCAACAATATAGAATGATGTTAGTAAACATAACTTAAAATTTGTAAATTAATGCTAAAAGTATTTGTCAATTTTGCCAAAACTATAAATAAATGGTCATGATAAGAGATTTTATTAACTATATACTATGAATAAATTTAATTAACCAGACTTTTTTTTAACTTACTGAGCACATCCCAGTCTCTAAAATTTAATAACAGAAACACATGACCCTAATGCATTGGAGCATGATTTCAGGCATAGACTGCTGGAAAATCTTTAAGTTTGTAACTGCTTCAGTCCAAGAGTAAGCAGGTAAAATTTATTAATTTTCCCTAGAAGCCATTCTGCATATGCATCAAAATGAAATACAAGTTTGCACTATTGCTTGTATTTTACTGAAAAGTGATGACTGATTTTCATTTAAATAGAGAAAATATTTGCTGACAGGTCATTCTTCCTGGAGTGATAAAGAAAAAGAGAAATGTCACACTGATTCCCTGACAAATTCCAAAAATAACTCACTATAAAGCTCATTAGCAAGAAGCACACTGAAAATGTTTATTTCTAATCTTTTCATAGAGTTAAAGAAAAAAAAATCCTGCTTAAATTTCTAAAAACTGGTGAAGAAGACAGAATATATTAATAAGAAATACAGGAATGAGGAAAATTGTTTCCTGGCTTTAAAGAAGCCTTCCATACAAGCTGTTCAATCCCCATAGCCGCTTCCTTTCTCTCCTGTCCAACTTGTTTTTAAATTGGAAGATTTTTATAAGTATAGATATTTATTGTGGCACCGCCATCTGAACCCTAATCGTACAAGAAAACAATTTTCCCTGGTAGCATGCTTTCAGGAATTCATAATTTCAGGATCTCTGATAAAAATCCCATTCATTTCCTGCCCTGTGTTCTCCCTTCTCTCCCATAGATGATGACCTGGTTTAAATCAACCATTTTTCTGATGGGTTGAGGAAACGGAACTCAAAGGGTATTTTTATACTTGTCAAAAATGTTTTCTCGTAGGAACCCAGTAATGATGCATCTATCAGCTCCACTAAACTGCCTCAGGCAGTGACCTGTACTCAATGCTTCAAAAAATGTCACTGTTATAACCAACTGGAAAAAGAATTAGACCGTAGGGGAAAATTACATCTGAATTCAACTGTTCCCTAGTACTTGCCCCATTATGAATCTTGATATGTTTCGTGTTCTGTGTTCCTTGTTAAGCATAGAAATAGAAACATTAAAGAAAGTTTGTACTTGTCACTTAATGACAACCTAGCTGTTTAGGTACTTTTACATTTTTATACACTTGTTTTGAACACACTGATTTACATTTCAGTGCAGATTGTATCCTGTACCTCCTTCAGTCTTTAGTGAAATCATGAATGCATAACTGAGATGGATTACTATCTTGGGGCTTATAATATTATCAAATAATGCATTTATGAGCCCTTAGTAGTACATCTGTCTTGCTGCACAACCTACTGGAAGGAGGAAATAATTCACCTGTTAAAAATGTAAACATTAGCTATAATGTGTGACATTTATGCATATTTTCTATTGAAGGAAGAAATGGCAGAATACTTAATTTTTGAGAAATTGAAAGGCCAGCACATTTTTTAAACTCTAGGAATTCTTTTAAGTAATAAACCCATGCTTTAAATCAGATAGTTTCCTATGCACTAATTTTCACAAAGATGAAACAAATAAATCTGATAGTCGTTTTCTAATTTCAAAAACAATAATAACTTTTATGTTATCTTTGCTTTTTACCTTGGGCATATTTACTTCCCAAACCTAATTTTTAAGTAGATATCACAGCTGGCGTTTTCAGGAACTTAAAATTTCTGTTATCACTGTACTTACGAACTTGCTGGGTCTGCAGAAATCGCCTCATTTTTTTCTGTCTCATCAGATTTATAAATAGTTGCTGTTCCAGATAAGGCACAAGATTATTATTTCCAGTCCTTCTCTTCCTTATTTTCCCCTCCTTCATCATGTGTGTGATCTTATCTTTGTCGCGTCCCTTTAAATCAGAATCAGGATTTCCAAGCATTAACATGGTGGCAAACTGAGCTAATATTTTTCCCCATAGAAAAGTTGCTTTCATCTTACCTCTATTTTCCACTTGGAATCTGTAGTTTACAATTTACCTAAGCCCTGTTAAGTTCAGCATAACTACAATATGGATTCCTTTCCTTGTGGATGTTAAAGGAATTAATTCAGCTTCTTCTGCACTCTTGCATTTAAGGTAAACATAATTCAATATAGGTAAACAAATGCATCAGTATTTGTCTTCACATTAATATTATAAGAATTGGCTTTTTAAAATTATCAATGTCCTAAAGATACTTTATTCCTTTAAAAAATTAATCATTTGCTTTGACATTATGTTGTATTCTATATTTAAGTGATCTTAATTATTGCCAAACCCTAAAAGTACTCTCTATCCATTTTGCTGTTAGTTTTGTTTAGATATTCCCTATTCCTCTAATAAGTTACTGAAAAGTAACTGGAATGTGTCCAAGTAACTATCTTAGATCTATATTTATGATTCTCATATCCTTAAAAAATTTTTCAAACAAATATTAAAATTAAAATAAAATTTTGATAGAATTTGTTTCTTCCATTTTAACTGTGATATGCATAGTAAAGTATACAATATATGTATAAATCTATACATTTCATGGGTGAAATTCTCAAGTCATTATAAATATATGGAAACGTGATTATATGTCTATATGCTATTGTTTACCAACACTTCTGTAAATTTGACACTAGTCAGAGTGTATGGTTAGGGACACTATCAGGTGATGTAGAGAGTTGGTATTTTTCCTTGAGATTGGACCTAGTAAAATGGAAGGACTAGTTCTCTGGAACAGAACTGCATTTCTAAAGCTGGACTGGATGAGGTCTGGCAAATTTGGCCTCCCTAGTGGAACCCATGTCGAAGGGTCTGAATACAGCTGAATACAGGTTCTCCTCTGTCCTGGAAGCACTTAGGATCTTTGCAATTGAATAGCACTGGCATGGGATTTCCTAAGATGAGGATTCTGTAGCCAGAGTGGTCTGTCATTACCTACAGACAGACACACACAAATATCACAATCTCTGTACCATGAGATATTTCTTTAAGTGTTAATGACAAAAAAAAAAAAAACCACCTCATAGGACACTACAGGATGTCTATTTCCCATCTTGATATTTATCAACATTTGAACATTAACAGAAATTATCTTTTTCTCTAGTATTCAGATATGCAAATCATTTATTGCATGCCTTATTGTTTAGGTTTATTACTTACTAATTTCCCGTCTTATGAAAACAAAATTTTGATTCCTGCTGAAGAGTTTTCAGTGGTTTCTTTCAGTGAGCACCTGAATAGTCTCCTTTTGCAAAGTTTGTTATTCAGGATATTTGTTAATTATTAAAGGACTGCTCCTTGTTGGAGTCTATATATAGGTAAGCAAAGGAAGATCGATGTAAACAGTGTACGTGATACTTGGATTTGGCCTCCCACATAGATTTAAGTCTGAACGAAGTCGTCGCCATTACTTTCTATTTGGATCCAGATCCAAACCTCAGCACCCCGTTATTGAGTAAATGCAGTCGCACCACATTAAGGTCTGTGTGTACCATGGTATTGTCAACCATCAAACAGAAGTCAGGCTTTTCTCTCTTATTAAATATTTTGTTTGGGGACATTTGAGTTCTTCTTGACATTAAAAATGTGTGTGAATGAAAAATATAATGTGAATGCAGATGACAGCAACAGAATGTGAGTAAACTAGGTAGTGCGAGTAATGTACGTAGACTCTAAGTGGGCAGGAGTGATTTACAGAAGTGAATAAGCTTCTTGGCTAGAACCAGGGAATTAGTATGACGAACTCTCCTACAACATAAATATGGAAAAACAGGCATTATTTCTCTTGAAAGTTCAATATATCTTTTATTTGGAGATCTTATCAGTCAGAAAAAGTCTTAAAATGTTTTGGTTGACCTTGAGTTTGATTCTTGTGTTGTGGATATTTGGTTTGTAAACCAAATTGGATGAAAATTACAGGATTTTTATGTGACAAATATTATGGATATTTGGTTTGTTTGGATTTATCATCCTCCTTTAGTGCTCAGTTACTGTCTTAAAAGCGACTGCACTTTTGTATACATCCTTTTAGAATTGTTTTCAATAAAACTTTGAGGCATGAGAAGATAAAGATAGAATAAAGACTCTCCTTATTTGTTATAACTCAATTACAGTATTAAAAGGAGTTTCACAAGCTGAAATCAAATTGTACCTGGTGTTTTTCAAGTTTACCATGAATGTGACATAAAACAATTTTAAATGTTCACCTCTGTTCATAATATTCCACGTTAGAAAAACATACTTGACTACTGAAGCAGTTGAGTATGGTAATTCATATGGCAAGAGGTACTAGCTATGAATCAGGTCTTCGTCAAATACCGCCTTTAAACGTCCATGATTTCTGTGAGTTTCCTAAGTAGTTTTAAATGGTAGTTTTCTAATTTGACAAGAATCCTGTTACTCTGTGGCAAATTCAAGTTAGGGGGCAATGGGAAGGTACTAAAAGGATGTATCCTTTTCTTCATTTGGCCATTATTGACATGCTGTTCCCTTCTTTCCTGTATTTAATTTTATTTTAATTTCCTCCAGAGATCAAAAATAGCAGTGTATGAAAAGATGTGGACCTACATGCGGTCAGCCGAGCCATCGGTGTTCACGAGGACGACAGCCGAGGGGGTAGCCCGTGTCCGCAAATCCAAGGGCAAATTCGCCTTCCTCCTGGAGTCCACTATGAACGAATACATTGAGCAGCGAAAGCCCTGTGATACCATGAAAGTGGGAGGAAATCTGGATTCAAAAGGCTATGGAGTAGCAACGCCCAAGGGTTCCTCATTAAGGTGGGTGGAATAGTATAACAATAAAACATGCGTTGTTATAGTATTCCACCTTCCCTGATGTCCCTGAGAGAATTATTTTGTTTTGTGTGTGAACATGGTATGTTTGTTTGTTTGTTTTCTTTTTCTACATTTCATATTTTTTGGTCAACAATCAGGTAATTTTTATTTTTAAGCTTAGAATGATTAGTTGACATATCTTTTAAGGCCATATAAAAACCAAAGTGGTTGAACACTAGCTGCTTCCAGTGGGCCTAAAATATGGGTAGCATATGCTTTAAAACTCATCAACTTTTTTTAAGCCACTAAAATCTACACTATCATTGTGTTAATTCTACATTTTACCATTATGTTTTCGAGTTATGCTTGGCTGCTAGTTTCTGAGAAAGGAGAAATGAGCCTCTTCCTAGCAACTCTTTTTTTTTCCATTTCAGTGTTTCATTTATTATGGCATCTTTCCACTTCAGACTATCCTGAGGTTGCATTGGCGCTAACTTTGAAATCACATCCATTTACAAAAGCTGTGATGAGTAGAGGGGGAAGCAGGCTCTGGTTTTATGGTGCTTACTCAAGTCACACTCCCACCTGTTTTGAAGGGAGTATGGTATAAGTAAGATCTGTAAAATGAGAGCCACTGGCCCTCCAAAAGCTATTTACAGGTAGACTCCTGAAATAACGATGCATGAGCAAAGCATCACACGTGTAGTTAATAACTCATGTATTAAAAGTAAAACTTTCATTCTTAAGGAAATGTTGGTAAAATCTGCCCTTTTTCAGCCTTTTGGCCCTGGACATAGAAAATTCAAATGTTTATGTCCAGGAAGCAGAATTTCCCATTTTCCCTAAGCAATAAAGGCTACTGTTGAATTGCTGGGACTAGAGCAAAGCTAGAGAAAAAAGTGACGACTGACAAATCACTCTGGCCTCAGTGCTTCTTAGGAGAGAGTCAGACAAAGCAGTCTCGGGTAGAAATCAGAATCTTTGCTAAAGGACTTGACCAAGAACCTGGTCTTGAAAAATGATGTCTCTGGTAAGCCACTGAAAACTGAAGGTAATGAGACCTTTACTATTGCTCAGCACAAATGAAAAGCAATATCAAAAATATTTAATTGTTTTCATTGGTTTCAAAAAGGAAACTGCAATGTGCCTTGGGTATGTGTGTTGGGTAGGGGAGAAGTTGGGAAAGATAAAAGAACAAACTACCAGTATCCAAAAGAGTTGTGTTACACTAATATTTTGTGTTTGCAAACAACACTGTAATAATTAGCTAGGAGTTTTATGACATGGTTTTTAAAAAGTGACATTTTTAATAGAGATAGAGCAAAACAACTCAGCAAAGACAAATGTGGGTGTGGGCTCTGGCGATTCTGAAAGCAGGTGTATTTTAACATATAACATAAGAAACTGGAGAAATGTGCAGGGAGAAGGCCAAAGTAATAAATTATCCATGATAAAATTCTACCTGAAAATATTCCAACAATTCAGAAACTTAAACTGACAGCAGGGTGTTTGGTCTTTGAGGGTATATTTTCTATGATCCAGTATGAGAAGTATGTCGTTTTAATGAGACCAAGTAGCAAATAAATCTCTATGGAAGCAGTTGTAAGAGCACCTTAGTGTAAACAGTTTAAAAGAACTGGAAGGGGAAAAAGCAGTGGTGGTTGATCTGTGGAGCAGTGCGCAGACTATTGATTACATTTGCTGGCTGCTGCTCTGGCTCTTAATTAATTCTCTGTGGATATAGCGGCCTTGTCCTCTGTCTTGTGTCTTCTGATAATGTCAAGCTCCAGGGACTGAATTTGGCCCTCAGATACGGGTGCGCCTGACTCCCATTGATAGCAAGAGAGTTCCCTCTTAAATGTGCCACTTTGTCAAATCCACACTACCAGGATTGTTTGGGGAGAAGCTGAAGGGCTTCATCTGTCTAGAGCTGTATAATAATCAGCCATTGGCTTCCCCCTCTTTTCCTGTCCTTCCCTGGATCTTGTTAATGAGGCAGTTGTTAAATTCAGCTTCCTGGTTAGAGATTTTGTTTATGTGCTTTGTTTTATACATGCCACAATTTCCTGAGCAAGCTGGCCTCTGCATGCCAAAAGCACAGTCATTTTGTCCTGTCTTTCAGAACACTGGCAGGCCACGGAAGGCTAACCCCATTCACCTTGTCCCCCACCCCTCACTCCCTAGCCCCAGCTCATCAGAAGCAGGAGGCTCATTAGGTTTAAATTCTCATTCATCTTCTACTAGGATTCTTATGTGTCAAGGAAAGCAAAGTAATAGAGAGATGGACTAATAGGCATCTCCTGTTTAAGTGATAGTTTGTAGAAGTAAATTCAAAACAATTGCATTCATCAGAGCAAGATCCAGAGGGCAGTCCTGTGTCAAGAGTGTCTTTGAAAGCTTCCTGTCTTGTTTGTTCAGTAGAGACGACATCTGTTTTCCTATAGGATCTATCTTTTTTAACCAAGTCTTTAGGTTAGTAGCTCTGGATATAGTGAAACATGTGTGTTGCATTGTCATTATCTAGTCATTTACTATGGCCTCCTCCCAAATTCTGCTGCTTGGATTTATTAGACAAAATGAAACTTTAAGAGAAACCATGATCTGTCCTTCTGTGTGAGCTTAACCAGAGAATGCAGGGAGGTGACTACCAATCTTCTGTTGGCCAAGGGAGTTTTAATCTCTAGGCCTTGCTGTTTGGGCAAAATGCTTCAGAATAAATGTCATTAAAAAAGGAGACGAGTGTGTTATATAATCAGGATGGAAAGCCAGAAAACAAATGTGATCGGGATCTTCAGGGAGACGTATCAGTGACTAGGCCCAAGGATAAGAGAACAGTGATGACTAGCACCCATGTTTACAGTAGAGAATGGAAACAGAGTTCTCCATTGGCCAAAGAGGCTTGATTTCAGACTAGTTTTCACTAGGCACACAAATTAAAAGGCTAAAACCACTTTGCTATCGCTACCAGCTCTCCATTACAGATCAGAAGTGATGCCCAGAAATTATCGGTCTATAGTTTTAATATAGATTCTCCAATATTTAGGTGACAGAACGATGTCAGATATATTGATGCTATTAAGCTTACTATCCACAGATTCTAATGTAAAAAAGGGAAATAATTATAAGGTACATGCACCTAGACACTGAAATATGAGTGAGAGAACTTAAATCTTACTGGCATTGTTCTTTCAAAGTTATCTTCTAAGGAATACGTTCAGAAAACATTCAGGTGTTATTGTGAGATGGAAGAATAAAACCTCTTCTTTCTTGTTCTCTCTCACCTTGATATTTCTCCTGAAGCTTTCTTTTCACATGTGCAATGCTCTCTATGCTCCTATAAATGCCACGGCCTTCCCTCTCACCCTTCTCCATTATGCCTGGCTATCCAAAACAACTGTTAGTACGTTTCTCTGGCTGAGAAATTTTTTAAGGTTGTTTTAAAATATACTTCTAGATTGCATTGCAGTGAAATGTAAATGTTAGATGAAAGAGAAAGTATGATCTGTTTATTTTGACTTTACAATCAAGGTTATCAACTTTACTAAACAACTTGATATAAATAGTAAAGTACAGTATATTATAGTGGAACTTAGTATAGTAAGGGTTTATATTTTACTATCAACAATACTATCCACTTGTTATATCATCTATACTATACTATTTAATATACCATCAACTTTACTATACAATAAATATATTTATAAATATGTAAAACTGTTAAGGATTGGTTAGGGTGAATCATAATTTTGGTTAATACAGATTTGACCAGTAAGTAGTTGTTAGAAGAGAATATCCCTTTTAAAGAAATTCATAGTATCTGGCATCTGTAAATGCCTCAAGGGAACAAAGCAGTGGGTCATATGTGGAGACTTCCCCTGACCCTAATAAGATTCATATACTTGACCTTATGTAACTTTTGAAGACTGAAAAAACTATAGTCTTATATACCTCTGTTATTCAACAATGATAATTCTCATCCAAACTTTGCCTTCTCTAAAAATGTTTGTGGGACAGTATCTAAAACAAGCCAAATGTTCTGTCATGGGGAAAAAATGATGTTTCAAAAGACAGCAGATACCAAAAAATTAGCATCAGTGGGTGAGACCTGGCAGAAACGAGGCCCAGTTGGACTTGCCGAGGCCCAGTCCCCAGAACCCACGGCAACGGAAACTGGTCCTTTGAAAGAGGCACGTCATGCTGGGTTTACATCAGGCAGGCCAGAGCCCCACTGCAGTAGCGTGGCAGGGCGAGGAAGTGCTTGTGCTGGACTTTGTCTTTCAGTATTGAACGGAAACACTGGCCTCATAGAACTCTCTGTCCAGTTCTAGATCGTATCAAGGTAGAGCGTGTTCTCCTATAAGCCATATTATGCTTCTTCCAATTTGGCAGATGTATTGAACTTATTCAAATTCATCCATGAAAAATGTGTTATCCTAAAGGAATTACTTTCCCATGTAAAATTTATGAGACATAGTTAGTCATCAGTTTAGAAGTACTTGGAAGGTTTAGAAAGAAGTTTTCTAGAAATCGTGTGTGAGAACGATGTTGTAGTCCATTTTTGACATTAGCAACAAGTCAACTGTTAGTGCATAATGTAGAGGACAGAACAACTTAAAAGGGCAGAAATGTGAGGCTGAGCAGCATTTGGCCTCAAATAAACTGTTAACTTGTCTTCTGGAAACGATTTGCAGTAGATTAATATGTACATATGGGTGTACTTTCTAACCACTATGAAAGAGACATATTGTTGCTTAGGAATATTCATTTCTCTTGCTGCCATATTAAAAGATGCCACAGATGACTTAATTTTGTGATCCCATTATGTTTAGAGTATATTCTGTCAGGGTAGTGACTAGAAAAACACACACAAAAAAAACTATTGCACCGTCAACATACATACACACAAACACACACAATTCCTTGTCGTGATATGCGTAAATACCCAGTTTGCTGTTAGAGCTGCTGATGTTTATTGCAGGTAGCAAGCATTTTATAGTCACAATCTGAGAAGTCACATGATAAAGGCACCAATGCTACGTGTGTCCCAATGAAAAATGCACTTTAGAATCCTTACATTCCCTCCTTCCCTTTCTGCATGATGAATATGATAGAAAATATAAAACCTTCTACTGCTATTTGAAATTCTAGATTCTTCATTTAACTCTCTCCTATGATTAAAAAATTACTAAGCTCGTAGCTCTCCATGAAGAGGAAAATGATGTTATTTTTCTGCATTTCTTTGATTCACAAGACATTATACATTTTTTTCATTCTCACTAACAACAACAACAAAAAGATGCTAAAATGATTTACCCTCATTCACTTACCAGTTCATTCCACAAGCGGTTGCTGAGAATTTACCTGGCAGTTAATTCAAGTGACGCGCTCTGGAGACGCATCCAGGCTGAGCAGCTAACACATCTGCAGAAGGCTCTAAGTTAAGTGGTTAGCCCGTTACTCTCCTCACAGTTACAATTAGAAGTCACGTGTCAGTAACTTGCTTGGAAAAAAGAGGGTGATTCGTGGCCATTTTAGTTTCTACCACTTCCAAGAGGATTAAGTTTAGCAAGATAAAACTGCTACCAAAGCTTAACAGTTAAGTCCACTTAACCTGAGATGGCAGACCTAAGACAAATCTCAATTCTCACAGAACTCAGAGAAGCCAAAATTCCAAACTCTCTAGTCCCACAAAACTGCCTCATAAATAAATCCTGTAAAGGTAAAGAATCTCCGGAAAGAGTATCCATAGCCCATGCAATTCGCATTCATTCAGTGGAAACACAGCGATGAGAGCAGGACTCCAGCCTCCACGTCAGGCAGTCTTGACCTACACGTGGCGAGTGCGTTTGGAAAGCGTAACGTGGCCTCTGAGATCCAACCTCAGAACCTGGTATTTAACAGCTGTGCTGAAATCCTGCAGCTGTGCTTGCCCCGACATGAGTAGCGAATTTAGGTTTTCCCTCCTGGGACACGTCACACAAGCGCCATACTCTGCCACTCACCTTCACAGATCACCTCACTGAAGGGAAGGGCCCCAGAGGCAGCTGCAGCTCGAGGACTGGCATTACCCAGGGGCGTGAGGGCTTCTGTGGGTTTGGATCCCCATCTCCATGCTGAAGGGTGGAAGCCCAGGGGCTCTGGGACCACCGCTCTAGGACTAGAGGAAAGACTGTCCTCCTGAGGGCCCGGGGAACACTGACATTTACAAAGAGGCCCAACTAAGATCCCTTAGTGAAGACATGAAGCCCAGAGAGTCAAAGGAAGGCATCTGTGAGGCTCCCCAAGGCAGGATGTGCACACAGGTGGTAGCGGGAACCTTAGGGACCCAGGAGTCCCAGAGCTAGGAAGAGAACATGCCCATCAGCTGCAGCATGCCTGCGGCTACCCTTTCTGCTTTCAGGTCGGCCGTGGCCCTATGGATGAGTGTGTTGGCTACCTTTAAAGCCCCAGCCAGGGACTTTAAACGCCCCGTACTGGGGGGCTGGCCCAGTGAGGCTTCCAACATGCCCCAGCACCCACTGGCACGCTCGAGTTGGCGGACATGAAGGGGCACTGCGGCCATTGCACGATGTCCCCGTGACGGCATGTCCATGCCAGCGCAACGGGCGCACGTATGTGTGAGGTTGGTGTGTATAGGGCAGGGCCTGCTTGCCCTGAAAAGTGCCCAAGGTAGATGTGACCACAGCCAACTTCCGTGCCACTCTCTTTCTATTGAAATGGCCTCCGTTTCCTCATACGCTTCCTCTTTAGCATCCTCTAGACAGCAAAAGAGGCTTTGGTCCCTGCTGTGAATGATGTAGCTTCTGACCATCGCTGCAGAGCTGTTCTTTGGCCCTGTCTATACTCAGTTATTAAAGAAACTGTGTCAGATTAATTCTCTTCCCCATATGACCTCAAGTTACAGAACCGTGATTTCTATAGATAGTAAATGCCCTTGAAGTTTACTTATCAAGCTGCATGCATTTAGTTTAGGAGTGGCTATTAATTTATCTTCGGAATAAAGCCAAGTGGCAGTTCTTTTGCATTTTGTATGTCATTGGTATTGGATTCGATTCTCCAGAGGTTCCTTCCTGAAGGAAAGATTACCAAGTAGATTACCAGCTGGGCTGCCTAACAGGCTGTGGCAGGGAGGAACCAGTAAAAGTTCTTGGAGAGGTCTTAACTTACATACCAAATAGTTCTGCAGGTGCAAGAAGGGGAATATTGTGACAACGCTGTGAAACAGTTCTACCCCCTCCTGTCCCAGACCCTCTTTAGCTAGGAGTATGGAGGCAGGAGTAGAGAGAGGCTGCATTAGAGAGAGATGAGGGGGCCTCTTGTACTTGAAATAATTAAGACAGGTAAAGGGTATTATAGGTACACAGAGTGATTTGGAGGGAATGATGGTCATCAGGCTTACCATAAAAATCTAAAATGCCTATATTTAAATTCCATAAAGCTTTATTGTGGATGATGTAATCTACTCCTAAATACAGAATTCTACATGATGCTGCCTCAATGCCGTTTTACATTAATGATGTACTTAGTACATTATAAATAACAGTTTCCATAACATGAAAATGTTCCCATTTGTTCCCACTAGTTTAGCGCATGGAAAATCACTCATCCACAACTTTAGATATTTTTAGCTTCCTTTGTCTCTAAAGGAAATATAGCCAAGTTGAGGGGTTGGTTTACAATTCGGTTTAAGAAAACAAAGAAGCTGTTCGGCAGTCCTTTGAAATGAGCAAGAAAATAGTAAACACCCTGGTTTAGAATTACATTCTATTCTAATTTGGCTAGGAATAAGAAGCTGTAGCTTATTTATTTTTACATTTCATTCCCTTTAAAAAAATCATTTCCATAACTCTTGTCTTCAGAATGAAATAAAACGCATTTGAGTCCACTTTGCCGCAATCCTGTGGCTTTATGTGCTCCTGGCAACACCCGAATAGAAAGTCACCATTTGACTTTGCAAAACTCTTAGCCCTGGCCCTGAGCCTTCTCAGAAGCAAACATTATATTGATAGAGAATTTTGTGCAAATAATGGTTCTATTCACAGGAGTTAGAAATACTGGGAACACTTGTTTAAATTCTTTAATAATAGAAAGTCTTTTTCATGATCGAAAATAGTTTACTTTAAATGGACAAGTTCCACACTTCCTAAAAATCTAAAACTCATTGTTAGAAGTCAACCACAGATCAAATACCCTTTCAAAAAATTTGTGAAATCATTTCAATATGCTCCTTTAATACCACACAACTCAACAGTAGAGAAAAATCAAAGGCACAAAAATACCCCTAATACCAATTCTGCCTTTCAACGTGTCCAGTACACTTCAAAAGTGGGTAAAATCTATTAGGCATATTGGTTTAATACCACTGACCACAGCACATCGTATCAGAATAAACTGAACTTTATTTACTTCTCTCTTTTTTGTTGATTCTTAGGTACTCCACAAAGAGATTGACCCACAGATAAGTTTTTACAGAAATTTTAATAATTCAATCTGTTGGTTCGAAATGCTGAATATTTGCAAGTCAAAATAAGAGTGAAATTGCAGTCAATCAAAGCAATCTGACTCGAGCAGCTTCTCACTTTCCTCCTAAATGTTCAGAGGGTAGACCCCCCTCCACAGTCGCTTCACTATGCTGAAGACTGAATAACATGATCAAGAGCTACCCTTGGGGCCTCTGCTGTGACGTCATTTAGTTGTTTCTATCTGGGGCTGGATCTCCCTTCTTGAAGGGGTCCTATTAGCAGCTAAGAGAAGACGTCATTAACTCCTAGCACCAAGTCACCCCTCTATCCAGACATCTGCAACTAGGACCACACAAAACACCGTAAAAGCATTAATCCACAAGTATAGCTGCTCCACGTTGACAGTACATTGGTCTGTCAAAAAGGGAATCCAAAATCCCAGAAAGCATGAGAAAAAGAAGACTTAAAATGAAACCCAGGTAGCTAGAGTCCTAACACATCATGTAATTAAAATTCTTTTTTATTTATTCACTTTTAAAAGATGATTTTTTATATGGCTTAATATAGAGCATGAAAAGTTACTGAGTGGTGTATTTCCTAAGCAAAACAATCTTAACAGCCTAGCATAGCAGAGCATTGTTTTCCAACCACTTCCGCATATATTTTTTCACTTGTTGCTTTTAACAGTCAACCCTCTTCTTATTTTACTATACAGGAAGAAACTGTATCTTAGAGACGTTAAGTGGCGTGCCCACAGGCCCACAGCTGAGATAGAACACTCTTCTGACTCTCTCCAGTGCTCTTAGGGGAAAAGAACAGAAAAGCACTTTTTACTATAAGTCTTCGTTTTGGCAACGTTGATCATTTCAAGGCATTTTGAAAATGCCCATATAGAGTTCAAGAAACTATAATGTTAAATTTATATTTAAAACTAGTTAAACTCATCAAGTAGAAGAAATTGCAGAGATAGATTTGGGGTCAGCACGAAGAATGATTTTCCAAGAATTAAAACTAGTCAAAAGTGGGGGGAAATTGCCGTTTGAGAAACAGCATCAGAGTTGTTCAAGTAGAAGTGGAAGGAATCCTCACGTCTCCCAAAGAAGAGGCTGTGCTGGGTGGGACTCTGCATCCCCTCCCCACTTGGAGAGTCTGAGATTCTGTGTCATACCTTGGATTATCTTTAGCAAAACAACCAAAGAATTCTTTTTTACCTCTTTGAAGTTTCAGCCACTTAATGCAATTGGGGAAAAGTCCATTCCCAAAACCTCAATAGAAGTTTGTCTGGTTTTGGAATTAAATAAGTCACTTTTTTAGTAAAGTGCCGGTTTTATCGCAGTCTATTGCCATTGTGAAATGGAAAGATATTTAAAGAAAGTGTTTCTCTGTACAAACCAACAGAGCTGGAGATAGACACAAGTCCCATATGCCTATATATATAGACATTTGACATTATGGGTTGACATCAAACTTTTGGCAAGGTACATTGCCAAACATTGGAATATATAAAGGGGGAAATAAAATAGCAAAAGTGAGGCACATGCATGTAGAAGGACTTGCCTTAAATTTTTTTAGAACAAAATGTATACTTCCTTATCTAGATATAACCATCAATCCATGTAACGTGGCAACCTGTGGTGTTTCAATATGAAATACTTAAGAAGGGCACCATAATAACCTCAGCAACTTCAGAACTACTTAGTTTCTTTTTCACTTTTCCCTTCATCACAAATCACAATCAGTTTATGCCCTGGAGCATAAAGACTGCACAGCCACTGTAATTTTATCCAGTCCAGGCAGTATAACTATAGTGGTTCGTATTCAGAGATGCCCAGATCACTTCTGAATATAGAGATATTTCCTTCAAAACCCAGTCATATAAATAACTTCCATAGATGAATTAGATGGTTCAGAAAACACAGTTTGTTCTTTCCCCATTTTAAGCACAGATTTACAATGTCAGAATTCATATGTTTCAGTATAAAGCAAGTGTTCTATTTCTGTATGTTATTTGTAATTTATAGTGTTTAGTGGACAAAATGCTGGTTTGTCAAAATAGCTATTTTTAGAATATTCATTAAAGATAAATGAATGAAGTTAAAGTTTCCAAGGAGGAGCACTAGGAAAAATCTGTATGTGTGTAGCTCGAGGAGTTTTACTATGCCATATTTACATCATGTAACTCTAAGATGATTGGAATTTATCCGGTGAATCTAATGCTAAGCCATGGGTAGCAGTCATAGACGCAGACAAGATTGCATTCTATATGGTAGCATCTGCCACGTAGTGTTGTTTTTTTTCCCTGCACATTTTCATTTTGGCCATTACAGTAATGATTACAACATCTTGCATTTTGATGTCTCTGGAATATAATGTGACAACCTGAGGTTCCAAAGTACATCCATTTTCTCATCTGATGTCATTTTCCTTGATAAAGAATTTTAATAAGTTACCCAAAGTTAAATAACAATAGCACATGATCT
>JAQZBX010056982.1:0-18071 GCA_029593785.1 Cabassous unicinctus
TTTTAAACACAATCATAATGCAATTATCAAACTTAATGAAATAAATTTAAATTTTAACTAAATATCATCTAATATCCAGTCTAGATTCACTTTTCCTGATTTATCTTCTGAGGCCCCAATGAATTTGAGGCCCACTATGAATTTGCCTGTCCTTGCAGCCATATATGGTTTTCTTCTATTAAAATGGAAAACAAACAAACAAACAAACAAACAAAAAAACTGTTCTTTATCCTGGAAAAGGCTAACCTGTCTACTTGTGCTCTAGATTTCACTCTAGTCTTATCTTCTCCATATCCTTTACTGCTTCAATTGTCCCTTTTCTACATTGCTGCAATGTTCTTGACTGAATCATTCCCACAGGCACAAAAACAAGCTCTAGCATCTCTGGCCTCAGTCTGATCCATCTTCTGTTTATGCTCCATTTCCTGCTTGTTACTTGGGTCCACTTTTTTACCCCCTCCTTTATTTTGCTGATTGTGTGATGGTGTAATGGGATAGGGTGGGAGGAGGGAAGATGGAGACGTCCCCCCAAATTTAACATATTGGGTGAGGAATCCAGGTGAAGGCTGTACATATTGCTTATTAATATCTGTAAAAATTCCAAAAAATGTACAGGAAAGTTCCACTTACCAACTTTTGCATATGAATTTGCTCAATTGACTTGAGGCAAAAATGTCTTTCTTTAGCTTATAGTTTTTTGGGTTTTTTTTAGAGTAAAGAGAGTTTGTTTTCTCTTGTTGATTTACTGTTTTTCTTGTAATAGAAATATTCTCTGGGCAAATGGAATAGTTCTCAAGCACCAGTATTTTTTAAGAATGGTTTTAAAATTATCAGGGTCATGGAACCTTAATCCAGTAAGTTAGCAAGACCAAAAAATATATATTAGCTCATTCATTAAGTTTTAATGATATAACCAAGAGCAAAGAATGGATAAACACACTGATATTTGAATTCAAATAAAGTGGAAATTTTATTTCCAGATGACACTTTTTGCCTTATATGCATGAGATATCATTGAAATTCATTACTTTGCCCAAGGTGCCAGACCCCGTGGGCCATGGCAGCTGTTTGACCAGCGTTTGACTGTCAGTCCCTTTAAGCAGAATTTTGCCAAGTTTGTCTCTCTCAGAGTAGAGTGGTAGTTGCTTCTTGGGTAGCTGATGTCGCTCTTTTTTTTAATGATTATTCTGATTATCACCTATTGTGTTTCTCACTTTTGCTTAGGAATGAGGACTTTTTTTTAGTAGTGATATGCACGGTGCAGACAACTGAATAGCTTTGCTTACACATAAGCCTCATTTCCATTGCTAATGGATCTTAATGGACAGGGGTGGTTTGCATACTCACTCTGCATCTTGAATATTATGATCTTTAGTGAGTTATTCTTCCTGTGCCCGTTTCTTTTATCGCAAAATGAAACAGCAATTATTTCCTCTTATTGTGAGGAATATTGTTACATATATGTAGAATTTCTAGTATAGAATATGGAGCTGAGAGAGAACCTAGTCTATATATCATTATAATGAAATTTAAGTGTCTTTTCCTGTGCTTTAATCATCTTTGCTTGGTAAATATTCTCAGAAAAATGTGTTGGACAAAATAAACAGTCATTTGCACTTTGTTTTTCTTCACAGTCATTCATGGATTCAATGTCTGCCATTTGATAGGCCTTCAAGAATCCAAGGCAAATAAGGTACACAACATTATGGCTCCAGAAGCAAGAAGTTCAAAGGAGAGAAAGACACGTAAGTAAACAACTGTGGTGCCATGGAAATAGAGGTTTATTTGAGCAGTGCATGAGGTCAGAGGTCATGCCTTCTGCTTGGCTAGGAAGAGAGTTTGGGAGAGATCAGGGAAGGTGTCTTTTAACCAACAGCTGTCTTCTACACCTGAGTAATTGGTCCCTGCTTCTCCTTGCCTGCTTCCCCCAGGCTCTCTAAAGAATGAAAGCCTGTATCGAATTTGGGAAACTGGGTGAACCACTAATTTTTAACCACAACCTCCTTCTCCTCCTCCTTCTTATTGCCTACTGAATTCATAAAGATGCACATCTCCTTTTTAATTCCAGTCTTCTTTCACTCATGCATTTATTTATCAAGTTATTTGTTCATTCAGTAAATGTTTGTTGAGTACCTATTGTGTACTAGACACAATGCCTGGAAAAAGAGAAGCAGGCAAGACAAGTTACAAGTAGTCTCTGCATCACGTAATTTATAGGCTTGTGAGTAAGACAGATATTAAGTAAGTAAATTTAAGTTGGATGAGACATCATTCTCTCTCACACAGACACACACACACCAACCCATGCATATATATTGATATGTTAAATTTTAAAATTTCTTCTGTAGAGTTCTATGCTCTATTGAATTCACCAAGTAGAAAAACTATAGCCCCCTTTAACAGTACCTCTTTACGCTACTTGTTTTATGCCACCAGCTCATGTAAATGGTTTGTTGCTTCTTGTTCATTTTTGCCCAATGTCCATATCTAGCCAGAGACAGCAGCTTGTAACTTGATGAGGCCACTGGCAGCTTCGATTGTTGTATTCTTCAGCCTTCCACATGGGATGGGCACACAATTAGATTCAACCCTAATGTCTCTTATTCCTGTTCCCTTAGATCAAATATTCTTTCCTACAAGGTCCCGAGCCCTTCAGGCCTGCCGTGGAGGAGGCTTTGAGGAATTTCTAACATCCTGTCTGACAATGCATTTCATCTGTTCTGTCTTTGCCCCCTCACCGGCGATGAAAGCAGAACCTGGTGGAACATCATGTATTGCATTATGTACTGCATTGATCAAGGAGGCCACCCCTAGAGAAAGTAATATAATTTTAAACTGAAAAAAAAGCTGATTAAGCACCGTGGACATGAAAGGAACAACAGCAGCAGATGTTGTAAAACATCGGTAAGGGGGAACGAAAGGGGCGACAGCTAACAGTGAATTGATTTTCCTCCTAAATCTTGCATCCTTACTCAATCACGCCAGATGGACAAGCAATCGTTAAGACATAAGGTCCTGTTGGTTTGCCTGTCCTTCCCACAAGAGAGTTGGTGGAAAATACTTTCCAAAAGTGACAGAATGATAAAAGCAAGAGCACTGTTTCATTTATTAATGAAGATTCAATTTATCTCACTCATTTGAGACAACAAGCTGAGGTGGAAAAGGACAGACTGAGTTAGAGAGACAGGGCTTTGAATCCTAATTCTTTTGCTTCTTACCTGTATGACCTTGACGGAGTTTCCTTTTCTCTCTGGGCCATAGTATTTTCACTAACAAAAGATTACAAGATAATATTTATAGGAATCTTACTTTTTGTCAGGCATTATGCTAATCACTTTATTTTATTGTTTCATTTAATCCTCCTGCAAAATCTTTGAGGTGTGTGTTAGTAACTGGTTTCTACAAGAGAAAAATAAAAGATAATTGAAGTTTAACTTATAAAGATAGGCATTCTAACATAGAAGTTAGGTGAAGGAGTTATAGAGCAGGAGTGCCTGTGTTCAAATGCCAGCTTCATCACGTAAACTTGAACACCTTTTTAACCTCCTTGTGCCATTTTTTTTTCTTCTATAAAAGTTGGTATTGAGAATAGCTGCATGACATAATAGCTATGAAATTAGACAATTTACTGTATGTATGTGGTTTCATTGCTGAAACATAGTAAGTGCTCAATATATGTCAATTATTATTGTCATTATCTTTATTATTTACTATATTTATGCTGGATCACTCACTGCATATGTGATATATCTGATTTCAAACCCAGTTCCATCTCGGAACATAGTTGGTGCAAAATACTTTCTTATTCTTGACAGACCCTTTCCTTATCTTAACTGGCAAGAGAATAAAATCCTGCATTTGGCAAGGGCTACACTGCTCTCTTTCAATTTGGCACACAAAAATCTCCAGTTTACATTGTATCCCTCAGATATTCACTTTTCAAACCATTTCCTGGACTCATCCTTATTCTATGCTGTAAATGCTGCTAATGTTCAGGAGTATGTATGTGACCAATTTCTCTCCTCATTTCTCATGATGTCCTATACCAATTATATCCCATTAACTTCCAAATATTGTCTCTAGAAGTGCTTAAATAAACCTGCTAGAACTGACAACATAGGTTTTCAACTCTGCCTTTCCAAGACTAAACTCATCTTTCCTGCTAAAATGGAAAAGCCTTTTGCTTTTTCTCCTTTCTTTGGTGGTTTCACCAGCCACATGGCCTCTTAAAAAATAAATCCAGAAATGTAAAGGAAGGAAAAAGGAAAATGGTTTTGGCTAATCCAAATTACTCTTGTTTTTGTGTCACATATTTAACTAGTATACAAATACAATAAATATATGGAGGAGATAGACATGCAAAATAAATTACTAAAGAAAATTGAGCAAAATATATCTTGACACAAATGAATGACTAGGCTATCATAATAGAAGGAAGTTTGGTCATAAACAGACTTATACAGAAGGAAATGCTGGGCTGGATATTTTGTTATTTTATTAAACCATGTTGTTTTTTTCTTATTGCAAACACAGTATATGAGTTTACAGAAAATATTTAGAGAAAAGCATTATTTATGCATATATATGTGATAAAATGGGATCATCTTAATACATGCATCTTATAACTGACATTCTTCCAAATGAGAAATATAACAACAATTTTCCAGGAAATGATTCCATGGCATCATTTTAAATGGCTGCTTTTTTGTAACATTGTCATTTAATCAATCAATATTCTTTTCATTGATTGAATATCCATATTATTTTTAATTATTTTACATAAATATTTGTATGAATATACATTTTATCTAAGAATATAATTCTAGAAGTAAAGATAGTAAATAAAAAGGAATGGGCATTCTGCAAGTGCTCAATTTCTGTTGTCTTATTAGAAGCTGCTACCACCTTGCATTGTCTAGGAAGAAAATAAAATAGCTAATATCCCTGCACATTCACTAATATTAAGTATTTCACTTAAATATATAATCTCTTGGATGATTAATTTACATTAATTTAGTTATTGGTATGTTCAGCTTTTACTTGTATGTGATTTGGCCATTTATATTTCATTCTTGTGGCTATCTATGTTCAGAATGAAAAACACATTAAATAGAACAACCAACAAGATGGTGGCAAAGTATGGAGCTCCTGGAGTCAGCTCCTGCTACAGGGCAGTTAGCAAACACCCAGAGCTATCTAAAGCACCTGTTTGGGGACTCCAGGAGACCAGAAGAGCATCTTGCAACATCCTTGAAAAATGGAAGGAGGATACTGCCCATCTGCAGAGAGGATTCAAGAGTAGAGCCCTCCATTCTCCCATTCGCCCATTCTCCACTAGAGGCAAAAGCTGCCTCAGGAACTATTCCACTGCTGGAATTGGAAGCTCTACTTCCCAAAAATAGGGGAGGAAGAGACGGTTGGGCACCAACTTCAGCTACTGATTAGTAAATTCGGTGGGCTAAAGTGTAATCCTAAGAACAGCTAAAGTTTGAACCTGTCCAAGTCAGAAAGCGGCTGGTAGCTGCTATTTTAACTCTGCCCCTCAAAGGAAGGGAAGCCGGGCTGACTGAAAATCACAGTGCTGGTAGGGACCAGCTTCCTCCCATCCAGTTCAGACTGCAGCTTTAGCATAAGCCCCAGACCCAACTCTGGCAGGGAGGAAGCTGGGGGGATCTATGCCAACCTCTCTGGGAAAATACTGGCCACACCTCAGAGGCCAGTGGTCATCCTACTCTGGTGGCACAAGCCACCTCAGGAGCTATTCTGTGGCTAGAATTGGAAGCTCCATTTCCTGAAAACACGGGAGGAAGTGATGGTTGGCCACCGATTTCAACTACTGATTAGTAAATTAGGCTGGCTAAAGTATAACCTTAAGAACAGCTAAAGTCTGAACCTGTCCAAGTCAGAAAAAGGCTAGTAGCTGCTATTTTAACTCCACATCCAGCATGATGGGAAACTGGGCAGTGACAGTAGGGACAGTTTCTTTCACCCAGATCGGCCCTAGCCTAGGCTTCAGCCCCACCCTTAGCAGAGAAGAAGCTGGCAGGCCCTGCACCAGCCTCTGTGGATAACTACAGATACATTCGGCTGGCACAGACTGAATAGTTGGAAGTCTAACAGGGCAAATGTGGTCATTTCGGATGTACAAGGCACAAATTGCTGCCCACACCTGCAGCTCCATCCAAGCCCCAAGCACGAGAAAAAGGGGCAAGAAATTTCATCAATCTCTCTGGGCAGCTACAATCTAGGCCTGCATGACTTGGATTATTCCACACAGTTGTGGCTCTGTCTACCCCTGGCAGAGAAAAAGGTTGGGAGAAGCTTCATTGGTCCCTGGGGCAATGAGAGCAGCTTGAGCCTCCACAGTTTACAGCACTGACTATATCCTTGGCTCCTACTACACAACCAGCAAAGGATAAAGGGCAAGAAAGCCCTAATCTAAAAAGAGAAACTGCACCCAGTTAAATGCATCTATTAAGCCAGAAGCCAAGACACCAACAAAAAATTACAATCCACACCAAAAAACAGGAAGATATGGCCCAGTTAAAGGATCAAGATAAACCTCCAGATGACATGAAGGAGATTGAAATAACTAATCATAGATATTCAAACAAATCTTAATAAATTCAATGAGATGGCTAAAGAGATTAAGGATATTAAGAAAACATTGGATGAGCACAAAGAAGAATTTGAAAGCATACATAGAAGAAAAGCAAATCTCATGAGAATGAAAGGTGCAATAAATGAAATAAAAAATATACTGGAATCATATAATAGCAGTTTTGAGGAGGCAGAATAATGGATTGGTGAGTTTGAGGAAATGACCTCTGAAAGAAAACATACAAAAAAAGAGATGAAGGAAAGAATGGAAAAAATGGAACAAGGTCTCAGGGAACTAAACAACAGCAAGAAATGTGCAAACATATGTGTCATGGGTGTCCCAGAAGGAGAAGAGAAAGGTAAAGGGGCAGAAAGAATATTTGAAGAAATAATGGTAGAAAATTTCCCAACCCTAATGAAGGACATATATTGTCCAAGAAGCACAATGTACTCCCATCCAAATAAATCTGAATAGACCAACTCTGGGACACATAGCGATCAGAATGTCAAATGCCAAAGACAGAGAGAGAGTTCTGAGAGCAGCAATAGAAAAGCAATGCATAATACATAAGGGATACCCAATAAGATTAAGTTCCTATTTCTCATCAGAAACCACGGAAGCAAGAAGACAGTGGTATGATATATTTAATACATCAAAGAGAAAAGTTTTTGGCCAAGAAGCTTATATCTGACAAGAATATCTTTCAAAAATGAGGGTGAGTTTAGATTATTCACAGATAAACAGAAACTAAGAGAGCTTATAACCAAGAGACTGGCTTTGCAGGAAATACTAAAGGGTGTGCTACAACCTGAAAAGAAAGGACAGAGAAGCCTAGAAGAAATGAAGATTATATCAATAAAAGTAACTAAAAGTGCCAAAAGAGTGGTGAAAATAAAATATGGCAGATAAAACCCAAATATTTAGGAATAAACTTACCAATAATGTAAATTACTTGTATTCAGAAAACTACAACTCATTGTTAAAAGAAATTTAAAAAGACCTAAATAATTGGAAGAACATTCCATGCTCACGGATTGGAAGAATAAATATCATTGAGGTATCAGTTCTACTCAAATTGATATAAAGATTCAATGCAATCCCAATAGGAATTCCGCCAGTATTTTTAAAATAAAGGGAAAACATGATTATAAAATTTATTTGGAATGGTAAGGTGTCCTGAATAGCCAGAAACATCTTAAAAAGGAAAAGCGAAATTGGAGGACTCTCACTTCCAGTCTTTAAATCATATTACCTAGCTACAGTGTTCAAAAACAGCATAGTACTGTCAAAAGACAGAAACATAGATCAATAGTACTGAACTGATGGTTCAGAAACAAACCCTCACATCTATGGTCAAGTGATTTTTGACTAGCCTGTCAAAACCAGCTCATTCAGAACAGTCCATTTGACAAATGGTGCTGAGAAAACTGTATATCCATAGCCAAAAGAAGGAAAGAGGTCCCCTACCTCACACCTTATGCAAAAATTAACTCAAAATGCATCAAAACCCTAAGCAAGAACCATAAAGCTTCTAAAAGAAAATGTAGGAAAATATCTTCAAGACCTGGTGGTTGATGGTGGATTCTTAAAGGAGATAAGAGGAGAACAGAGATGGACTACTGATGTTTAATGTATGTAGAAGTTTTAATTAAATTTACTGGAAAAGTGAGGAAATGTATAGAGTGGATGGTAACACATTATAATGAGTAACAGCTGGATTATAAATGGGAATATGGTTGAAAAGGATAGTCTAGGGATGTAAATGCCAATTGCCAGAAAGCTAGAGAATAATCTAGGCACTGACTAACACAGTCAACCCAGAGATGAATGAGAATTGTGGTTGATGATATAGATGCAAGAGTGTCCTTTGTGAGCTAGAGCAAATGAATATCAGTATTTCAGGGAGGTGGAAACGTGGAGAAGCATGGGAAACATACAATTGGAATAACGTATGGACTGTGGTTAACAGCAATAATGTAATATTCATGCATCTGTGCCAAAGATGTACTGTGTTGATAATGCGGAAGTATGGAAAATGTGTGTCAAATGTACACGATGGGCCATGGTTGGTGGTAATAGTCTATGATATTATCTCATAATCTGTAACAAATATTCCACCATGGTGTGGTGTGCTGATAGAAGGGTGTTGTATGGAAACTCTGCACATGTGCATGAGTGTTTCGAAAGTTTACAACTTCTGTCATAAAAATATATTTACAAAATAATAATATGGTGGGTTGGGGAAAAATACACCAAATGTAAGATAGGGACTCTAGTTAGCAGTAAGATTTTGACAATATTTTTTCATAGTTTGTAACAAATATCTCACAACAATGCAATGTGTTGGTGGTGGGTTGATGTGTGGGACCCCAGTATCATGTAATGCATGTTTGCTTTGTAAGTTCACAACTTTTACTATACATTTATTGTTTATGTATCTTCATGTATAAATGATATAAATGATTTTGGATAAAAATAATAATAATGATAGGGTGGATTGGGGAAAAATACTTTGGTTAGTAGTAATATTTTGAGGATGCTTTTTAATCATTAGTTAAAAAATATTTCACAACAATGCAAGGTATTGATGGTATGTTGAGGAATGAGAGCCCTGTATGATATTATGTATGTTTGTTTTTTAAATTCACAACTATTACTATAAACTTATTGTTTATGTATGTTTATGTATGAGTGATATAATTCAATAAATTAAAAAAATTATGCTAAGTGAAAACACATTAAATAGGTGGATAGCTGTGTAAATATGTTCCTTCTATATCTCATTTATAGAGAAATAAACAGTTATACTTTCTAACTTGAACTAGAGAGTAAACTTCCATATCTGAAGGACATTTATCAAAATAATATGCACAACATGTCAAGCCATTATATTATTAATTTAATGTCTACAGTTAATCCATGAGATGAAAATTATTGTTCCATTTTATGGACAAGAAAATTCAGTATTAAGGGATGTCAACTAACTTTCCACAGCTCATATATCTACTAGATTTTGGAGCTAGTATTTTCAACTTTTATCAGCCATAAAGTTCTTTGTGTATCTGTTCCTGAAATGATGTGATTTGACTTTATACCTCTTTGAAGAACCTGAATGTTCTCTAGTGTTTCTTAATTTTTTTTAAAAAAAGTAGCATACTTTGGATTATTAAATTTACAATGCAGAGATAGGGGAGCTGGACAGTTGTGATCCGGGGATGAATCTCATGAAAAACTGAGGAATAGGGTGCAGAATTTTTTACTGTGTCTGTTTTAGTTTCATTGGATTCAAGGAAAGAAGAATTTTGTAGGTTCAAGCTGCCTAGATTTCAATGAACTAATGACTAAATCTCTTGAACACTGTACATTAGATACAGTAATTTATAATTCAAATGGCAAACTTGCAGAGATTTTATAAAACATTTACAGAGTGACTTTCAGAATTTGTTTTCATGAAATTTGTCTTAGATTCCCAGCTGTGAAAACAAATACCATACAATGGGTGGGCTTAAATAGTGGGAATGCATTGGCTGGCAGCTTTAAGGCTAAGAGAAGTCCAAAATCTTGACATTCTTTGACATATGGTGTTCTGTCCCCTTCCCTGGTGACAATCTGGGATGTTGACTTCTGGCTTCTTTCCATGGATCTCTCTCTCTCTCTCTTTCTCTATGTCTGAATTTCATTCTACTTACAAAGGACTCTGGCAATCCATATTAAAGCCCAGCCTGAGTCAGTTGGGGCACAATTTAACTGAAGGATCGATGTCTTCAAAGGATCCTATTTCCAATGGGTGCACATCCACCAGAATGTGGACCAAGACCGAGAACATGTCCAAGCTGGGGCACACGATTCAGTCCACCAGGTAGTTGACAGCCCTCTGTCAACACCATTAGAGGCTGTTGCATCAAGTTGGTTGACTGCCCTGTCCATGGTAAGAATACTATTTTTGACATTTAAAAGATAGCCAAATTTCCTAAGAAAGATCCCAAGTAGGATTATCGATTATCAGTGATTAATGTTCATATGTGCTAAATGAGCCTCTGTGTTTAGCCTGTTATAATTTAGGATATATATCAATGATTCTCACAACTATTTATGGTACAAAAATGACTTTTTTTTGATTGGGTGAATATATAGAATTAGAAAATCAATGTGCTCCCTTTCTAACTTGACAACTATAGGCTATGGGTAAGGTAGAGGTATGAATTGTTTTCACTCCCATTTTCATGCTATTAAATGAGATGGATATTCTCTCCACTCCTGGAGGAGAGCAACTCAAACATGAAAAGGAGGGAGGGAAGAATGCAAGAAAGAAAAGAAAAGAATAAAGATGAAAGAGAGAAAGAAGACTTTCTTGTATGTATGAACCTATATATTTGACACTCAAGCTTATTTGTCACTGACACACTGGCTGAGCTAAGAGTCACCTTCTAGGCTGCAGTAGAAGGAAGGGTTGCTAATCATTATGTCCTTGGAATATAAATCAGGAAGCACTAGAGAGATCCCAAATCGTACTTTACTACATGAATAGCTGTAATTAATGACTGTTTGTAAAAGACAGTGAAGATGAAAATCACCTTAATTGGAGTAACTCTCAATCATGCAGCACCTGTAAATCCTAAGGAAATGGAAATACTAGGATGTGGAAAATACTAGGATGTGGATTATTGGAATGGGGATTTAAATGGAAAGTTTTCTGTTGTCTTGGTATTTCAGTTGAAGTCCCAAAGATAAAAATATGTTGCATTTTCTAAATAGAGCTACAATAAGAAGGAACAAACTGGTGTGTCAAACCTCACACACCTCCAGTCTAAGTATTAAAAGGCAAGCTACTTGGAAAGGAATTTGTAGGAGTAAATATTCCTTTGGCTTTTATGCTTTCTCAAGAGAAGGGGGAATAGTTTGCTCTCCTATTCCCAAATCAAGGGGAGTGGACAGTGCTCTGAGATCTGTCCAGAGAGATAAAGGGGTACTAGCAGAAAAGGGGAGTTGGGCATACTCAAAGCATGTAAAAAAGAAATCTGACCATCTCTCTAGGGTCACAAGGATTGTAAGAAGGATAGGGCATGCGAAGGTAGCAAAAATTTTACATATATGTTTTATTTTTGTCTGGGATTTAGGGGAGTTTGTGAAAATAGAATTTGTTGCCTGCCCGTCCACTAAGGTCTGAAGGCAGGCGTCTGGCTGGAGCAGACTGCAATGGCAGAAAAAGAAGAGACAGCTACACTAGGCAAGCTGTACTTTGAATTATTCAGCAGGGTAAATGTCCCACAAGTTAACTGACCCTGGAATGTGCTTTTCATATAACATAACACCCATGGAACTAGATTAGTTTCCTTTTTTTTTTTTTAATTTTATTATTTTAGGGAATGCACTTTTTTGAAATTATGCCTTAGGGCATGTCTATATTCTTTTGCAACCCCTAGTATTATACCTGATCAATAACATAAACCTCATCTTATTTCACCTGCCTGGCTGCTTAGGAATTCATTCCTGATAATAGCATTTGCCATATTTCCCACACAAAATGCACTACTTTTAAAAATACATATATTTATGTGTTTGCCAAAAGGAAAAGTAAGAATGTGAAGTTGTTTTTACTTAAGTGGAGATATATTACTAATCATCCAAAGGACACATTCACCATATCAATAAACCTATGTCTGCAAACAGAATGGACTTTTGGTGGCTTGGCAGACTTTCCCAGGCTCACAGAGGAAAAGTCTTCCTGCCATTGCACAGAAGTTGACGCACCAGCTCCTAGAGGGCAGGCAGGAAGATGTTCAGCCACTGTCTTTCTGATGGGCTTGTTGTTTTGGTAAGGTCATTTTTTTTTTCAGTTTCTGAATTATTGGCAAGTTGCCATTCAACCATTAGGGTACGCATGTGTTACATTTTCTCCTCTAATAATTGAGAACAATGATGGGACAGTAAAGCAGATCCTGGTGTGAGTATGCAAAATGGGAATTCTGGCCTTGGGTACTACTAGAGTGACATTGACTGGTGTCTCGAGTGAGCGTGGAGAGAAGGAAACTAAGATTCTGTGTAAAAACAGAAGTAGCTTCGATCTTCTAGAGATGGCAACCAATTTTCATAGCTCTAAAAAGTAACTTAGCTTGATTGTTATTGATTGGCTGAGGGTTTTGTCCATCTTGTAGGGGCAGGTTTAGAGCAGATCAACTTTATTTTGTATTGGGTCAAAGAAAGGAGGACATATGGAACAATATGACTGTCTTTATCTGTTGTCAGGAAAATTATCGGGGAAACTTTCCTACCTACAAGGGTTCATTTATTACTGTAAAGGTTAAGATATAGATGCCTATCTAGTAGTTTATAATGGCAGTTAGAAATGTGTGAGTGTATACTTGTGTGTGTGTGAAATCTTTGAAACCAACAACACCCTTAAATTTGTATCCTCCATGTACTGGATGCAAGAGCTTGACCTACTGCCATGAATAAATTATCTGTCCCTTTGGGGAAAACTGTAATATTTTATAATTATTAAACATCATTCTAGTCAATTCCTCACCATGTTCTATGATTTCCTATATATTTGAATGGAATGGAAATAAAACAAGACTCTGATCTGTGCTGTTGAAAGTTAAATTGGAGTCAAGTTTGCAGATTACTGCATTTTATTTGGGACATCAAGTTTTCCTGCAGCAAGGAAGCTGGTTACATGTGAAAACAGAAGTAGCTTTGCGCTTCTAGGGATGGCAAACTATTTGTATAGCTATAAAAAGGAATTTAGCTTGATGCTTATTGATTGGATCAAGGTTTTGTCCAACTTATAGGTGAAGGTTTAGAGCAGGTGGGCTTTATTTTATAATGGGGCAAAGGTAATGAACTAAGTCCTTGACTGGCTGTCTGGGTCATCTGCCTTGACCGGGGTTCCATATTCGAAAGGGCAAAAGGAAACTCAAGACAAAACTCAAAGAAGTAGGGCACAGACTTTTTGGCTCTGAGAAGACTTCAGGGCTTTATAAAATATAACTTTATCACTGCTATAGATCTCAGAAGGCATAATCCTGGGATGCTATTTTAAAACAGTGAAAATAGAATAAATTTTGGAACCAAACAGACATGGGCTTAAATTGGGATATTGCCGCTTACCAACCTCTTATAGCTGCAATTTATTCATTTACAACAGGAAGGAAATTTGACATTTCTCACAGATTTGTTGTGAAAATTAAATTAAAAGAATATGTGCTGTATCAGATATAAGGCAGATAATCAAATACTAACTCTTTTCATGGTATTTTTATTTCTCAGATATATTTATTTTTTCAGTACCTAGCATGAAGCCAGATATCTTATTTTCTTTAAGGCAATGTTTAAAAAAGCCATCTCCTACTTTCTTTCTCCAATTGACCTACTCTGATAAATTAAATAAATAAACAATTATTTTCAGTTTATAATGGTCAATGCTGTCATCCCAGAAGTTGTAAGCATTAAAAAGATGAATTAGAAATTGATTCTGGCTTAAAAGTTGTCACAACTTTGTATAAGAGGCAAAACATACTCATAAATGTTTTTTAAATAAATAGTAAAACAAAAGGAATGCTAGAAAGAGAGTAAAATAATATACGGGTATGGCATTGCGGAAAAGCAAAAGGAGAGTCATTTCAACTAGGAAAGATGTGGAAATTAGAAAAGTCTCTGGAGGAAGAATTTGAAATGGGTCTTTAAATATAGAGCGCATATGGGCATGAATAAAGTGTATATACACGGGAAATTCTAAGTATAGAGGAGAGCACAGGAAAAGACTTAGAGGAAAGAAAGTCTTCAAAGTAAATGGGAAACAGTAAAATATCTTTTTTTTTTTTTCTAAATGAGATGCTAGAGAGAGACGATTATTAGGAGCTGCTATGGAAAGATGATTTTTAGACAAAATTATAGAGTTCCTTGAGTAGTGCAGTTGTTTTTTCCCTAAGGCATGTTATAGTCAGCCGTTACAGGCTAACCAGGTAGTCTCCAATAAGCTTGCCCTGCTCTTAATCCTCTCTTGTGTGGTCCCCTTCCACCTTGGGTCCACTCTACCTGCCTGTTGTGGTCATAAGTAGACAGAAAAAGGCATTATATGACTTCGGGATCTAGGTCTTAAAGGGCATTGTAGCTTCCTATTTGGATTTCTTGCACTGGGGAAGCCACTACCATGTCCTGATAATCCTCCAGGAGTTCCATAGAGAGATCCAGGCAGGGAATAGCTGAGGCCTCCAGCCAACAGCCAGAATGAACCTACAAGCTGTGTAAGTCACCTTAGAATTGAACCAAACAGGACCATCAAGCCTTCAGATGACTGCAACCAATTGAGAGACCCAGATTCTCTACCAGCCAGCTGTCCTGTACCAAATTCCTGACCCATATAGTCTGTGAAAGCTAATAAATGATTATTAATGTTTTTAATATACTAATTTAACTATAGTTTTTTGTTGTTATTCTTTTTTGTTTTATTTTTAATCTCTTGTGCTAAGTTCTATTAGTTGGCACCATCTACATGGAAGGATATGTAGTGGAAAAGGTTGAAACTACCCGTTTTCAGAGAAAAATAGCATTTTATGGTCAACTGGGATGCAATGAATAAGTGTGGGGAGGACTGACTCCCAGCCAGTCATGAGTTTGACAATGGTGTCTTCAAGGCCACCAGGAACTAGGTGGAGGCATCTAAGGATGGCAGACTTAGAAGGCAGCAGGAAACCAGGGGCACTTAGTGTGTAACCAGTGCTTCAAGAGGGTTAGTCACTGTCGAACTTGGTTCCATGGTATTAGCTTAACACTCCCTCTGATTCTGGGTCCCAGGTCATGCCTGGAGCCCCAGGAGCATAGGCAGGAAAGCATGGCAAGAGAAGCACCACCCTATGACAGTGCTTGGTGTGACAGATGCCGAGAGAGAGGTTAGCGCTTCCTTCTCTCACCTGCGGAAATCCTGGTATTACATAGCTAACGTGCATTCCAGACTTGTCTGCCCCGAAGACTTGATATGCTTAGGACTGCAGCATAAGTCTTGAGCTCATCAATTTTGTTTCTTCAACTACAATTATGTTCTAGCACCCAGTTGGTCCTCTGTTTTCCCCAGCCTGGGTCTCAGATATCTGACATCATCTCTTCCCACCACAAGCCTGGACAATTTTACTATAGCTTCCTGTATTTAACCTATCACATGTAATTTCACGGTTTTTATTTTTAATTTTTTCCAAAGCCTAAACTATTTGACAAACACGAGTCAAGTCCCATTCACATGCATTTTTTAAGACACTTCCACAATTATGAAAGAGCTTTATTACTCCAATTAGCCACTAAGACACTATTTCAGATTTTCCTGATGTTGACTACTTTCATGCATGTAATCAAGAGATGCATGTGATCTATAGAGCTCGGTGCAAAAGATCTAAGGATTCTGGGAAGCTAGTGCAACTGGTGCGGTGGCGCGGCTCAAGATGCTGCAGTTTTGGTTTTGTGGCAGCATCCCATCTGTGCCCAGCCTCCTGGGAGCAAGGAAGAGGAAGTAGCTAGGTAGTAAGCTAGTCACACTTCCCTTGAGCCTTCTGGGTGTGGAATGTGTAAGCATTGTTTCGATGATACAGAGCGCCCCAGAGAGACGGTCTTTTATCACCAAAAACAAAAAGTCTTTTTTGTGAAAATTAGAAAATTGTACTTGAACTTTAGAAGGGGAAGGACCTTAAAGATGTTATATAAACCAGTGAGAAAATGACTAATTCAAGGAAGAACACTAGTATTTAACTTTTTGAGTGCCCAAGATACCAATTTCCATATATACGAAAATATATATAAATATATATACACATACACATTATGCACATGTATATATGTATATGTGTGTTTAACAGTTTTTTTTAAGTTTGAGGTAATTTTAGTCATCTCCATATTAGAACAAAAATTAAAATCCTAGAATAAAATTATCAACTATCACTATGTTATCTCAAAAAATCACTCATCTCAACTACAAAACCAAATCAGTATTTTTACATTTCTTCTCATTACATAATATGTATGTATTGGTTTTGTTTTGGTTATTAGGGGTAGGAGGGTGCTGGGCAGAAGGCTGAGAGATTTATTACCACTAATAGGCCTGGCAGTCTAGAAAAAACATTAACTTAAGAAAGAGCTGTTTTTGTATACTAGAATCCACCGCAGATGTAAAAATTGTTATTTACATAATCTATTTTATATAGAAGCATTAGAGTTATGCATAGCAAGCTCTGAGAAGATTCTTTCAATATTTTTTCCTTAAATTTGACTCTGAAATGACTGTCATTAATGACAATAAACATATTTTTATTTAAAAAAAAAGAAAGAATTCAACTTGTCAAACACACCACTTCACCTCCAGGCCCATTTCCTAATTCCTTTTCATGTCATCCCCTATTGTTTTAAAATGTTTTGAAAAAACTGTAGGCTTGCAGGATTTTGGTCCACTCCCAACCCCAGTCCCGCTTTACTTGAGTCCATTACCCCTCCACGGATTACACCTTCCTCATTAAGAGCTGCGGTTTCGCATTCCCAAAGACAGTGTTCTATTACTGCATGCTGTTGTTACTAACTTTGGCATTTCTCTTTTTTTTCTTTGTCAAACCTCCCGGCCCCCTGCCAAGGAAGATTTTTGAGCAGAAAGAAGGCCAAATGAATTCACTCTGTGAAACTTTCAGAAAACTTCCAGAATATTTTTGCTATTATTTTAGTAATTTACTTTTGTTATTGATGAAGGGCTTATTACCAAACCATCCACTTACACTGATCCCTAACCAAGGCTTTGTGAGAGGAAGCAAGAAGTATCTAGGGATCCTTAGGCAGCTAAATACTTGTCTACTGAAGGAGGAAGAACTGCAAATATATTAAATGTGTGCAGGGGATCCAGAAAAAGAGAGGTAGCCAGTAGGAATTGTGTGTGTGTCTAATGTGGGCATATGGATGTGCGTGTGTAGGTGTGCATGCAGAGACATCAGCGTATAGCTGTATGTGTGTGGGAAGATACGAGCTTGTGAATGTGTGTGTGTATGTGCATGTTTCGGGGGACGGGATGAGAGCATATGGGGGATGTGAGCCTGTGGATGTGTGTGTGTGTGCAATGTGTGTGTGGCAGTGAGATGTGAGCATATGACTGTGTGTGTGTCTGTACATATGTATGTGAGGGGGATGTGAGCGAGCCTGCGAATGTGTGTTCGTGCATCTGTGTTTGGGGAAGCAGAGACTTTTAGGAAAAAAATGGGACATAAATTTGGCACTGCATAATAAATATACTATCATTACAGTCTGTGGTAGAGTTCCAGGATTGTGAAATCTTGATGAATTCACAGATTTGGACTAAGTTACATTTTTCATTAAAATGAGTTTTACGAGTGTAGCATAATAGTAAAATTGATAAGTTTATATATGTGAACAGGCTTTGTATAGTGTAAAATACATTAAGAATGTTTGTTTATTATTATTTCTTTCACCGTAAAGTATATAGCCA
>JAQZBX010056983.1:0-18069 GCA_029593785.1 Cabassous unicinctus
GCTATTAGGGTGATATTGGCTTCATAGAATGAGTTTGGTAGCATTTTTTCCTGTTCATTTTTTGGAAGAGCTTGAGCATGATCAGTATTAGTTCATCTTTGAATAATTGGTAGAATTCATCTGTGAAGCCATCTGGTCCCAGGCTTTTCATCTTTGGGAGGTTTTTGATGACTGTTTAAATCACTTCACATGTGATTGTTTTGTTGAGGTCTTCTATTTCTTCTAGGATCAGTGTAGGTGGTTCTTGTGTTTCCAGGAATTTGTCCATCTCGTCTACATTTTCTAGTTTTTTGGCATACAGTTGTTCATATTATCCTCTTAGGATCTCTCTTATTTCTATGGGGTCAGTGGTAATGTCCCTCCTCTCATTTCTGATTTTATTTATTTGTGTATTCTCTGTTTTTTCTTTGTCAGTCTAGCTAAGAGTCTGTCAATTTTGTTAATCTTCTCAAAGAACCAACTTTTGGTTTTGTTGATTCTATTGTTTTTTTTGTTTGTTTGTTCTCAATTTCATTGATTTCTGTCTTGATATTTACTAATTCTTTCCTTTTGCTTGGTTTGGGATTAATTTGCTATTCTTTTTCTAGTTTTTCCAGTTGTGCAGTTAGATCTTCAATTTTAGCTCTTTTTTTCTTTTTTAATGTAAGCATTAAGGGCTCTAAGTATTCTTCTCAGCTCTGCTGTATTCATCAGGGTTCTCTAAGGAAACAAAATGAACAGGAGATATCTGTATATAGTATGAAAATTTGTAAGAGTCTCTTATGTGACCATGGAGATGCACAAGCCCAGGTTCCACAAGCAGGCTACAAACCATGGGCTCCAATGAAAGTCCAATGAAGGTCCTTGAGTTTCCCAGAGATGCTGGCTATCCAAAGATGAGTTGGGAAATTCTCTTTGAATGATGAAATCATTTCCCCTTTTAAGGCATTCAGCTGATTGTATAAAATGTCACTCATATTGACAGCAATCTCCCTGGTTGATTGTAGTTCAATGATGACTAAAGCACATAAATGCCTTTGTATTGCAACTAGCCCACTGCTTGCTTGACCAAACAACAGGGCACAATTACGTGGCTGAGTTGATACATTAGCCTAACCATCACAACTACTTTTGTGGTATCCCATAGGTTTTGATATGTTGTGTTCTCATTTTCATTCATCTCAAGATATTTGCTGAATTCTCTTGCAATTTCTTCTTTAAAAATGTGTTGTTTAATCTCCACATATTTATGATTTTTCACTTTTTCTCTCCATTATTCATTATGATCAGAAAAAGTATTTTATATATTTTCAATCTTTTTAAATTTATTGAGACTTGTCTTGTAACTCAACATGTGGTCTATCTTGGAGATGAATCTATGAGCACTTGAAAAGAATGTATATCCTCCTGTTTTGGGATGTTCCTGTTTGAAATGTTCTATAGCTATCTCTTAGGTCTAGTTGATTTATCATATTATTCAAGTTCTCTGTTTCTATATTTATTCTCCCTCCAGATGTTCTGTCCAATACTAAGAGTGATGTATTGAAGTCTCCAACTATTATTGTAGAGACTTCTATTTCTCCGTTCAGCTTTGCCAGTGTGTGCCTCATGTATCTTGGGGCACTGAGGTTAAGTATATAAAAATTTAGAAAAGTCCCTTTTATTAATATATAATGACTTTCTTCCTCCCTTATAACAGTTTTCATATATTTTGTCTGATATTAGTATTGCTACTCCAGCTCTTTTTTGGTTACTATTTGCATGGAATATCTTTTTCCAACCTTTCACTTTTAGCCTGGTTGTGTCCTTATATCTGAGGTGAGTCTCTTGTAGACAACATATTTTTCAATCCATTCTACTAGTCTGTGTTTTTTGATTGGGGAATTCAAGCCATTAACATTCAATGTTATAACTGTAAAGGCACTACTTACTCCATCCACTTTGACCTTTGGCTTTCGGTTGTCGTAGTATCATACTATAATTTATTTTTCTTTACCCTTCCTAATATTCTTCATTTCTACACTCTTCTCCAAGTTTCTCCTCCTTATTTTTCCCTTTCAGGTTGCAGCACTCCCTTTAGTATATCTTGTAATTCTGTTCTTTTGGTAACATATTCTATCAGTTTTTGTTTGTCTGTGAAGACTTTGAACTCACTCTCATATTTAAAGACAGCTTTGCTGTATAGAGAATTCTTGGCTAGCAGTTTTTCTGTTTCAATACATTAATTGCATCATACCACTTTATTCTCTCTTCTATGGTTTCTGATGAAAAGTCAGCACTTAATCTTATCAAGTTTCCCTTCTGTGTGATGCTTTGTTTTTCTCATGCTGCTTTCAAAATCTTCTCTTTATCTCTGATATTTGTCATTCTGAATAGTAGGTGTCTTGGGTTTGCCCATTCATGTTTATTCTGTTTGGGGTGCGCTGTCCTTCTTGGACATTAATATTTATGTCTTTCATAAGGGTAAGGAGGTTTTCAGTCATTTCCTCAAATATTCTTTCTGCCCCCTTTCCATTCTCTTTTCCTTCTGTGACACCTATAATATGTATGTTTCTGCATTTTGCGCTGTCATTCAATTCCCTGAGACCTTGTTCCATTTTTTGCATTCTCTTCTATTTCTGTTCTTCTGTTTTTTCCATTTCAGAAGTTCTGTCTCCAAAATCACTAATTCTTTGAGCAGTTCAAATCTGCTCTTATATGCCTCTAATGTATTTTTAATCTCATCCATTGTGTCCTTCTTCCCATAAGGCCAGTTACTTTTCTTTGCACACTTTAAAATTGCTCCTTATGCTTACCCAATGTCTTCTTAATATACTTTATCTCTTTAGTCATATTTTCTTTCAATTCTTTAAAATGATTTAGGAAGAGTTATGTGATTATCATTGATTAATTGTTTCAAATCCTGAATCTCTTCAGGATATTTGGTTTGTTTCTTTGGCTGGGCCATCTCTTCCTGTCTCCTAGTGTGGTTCATAATTTTTTTCTGATGCCTAAGCATCTGATATTTTGGTGAATTTACTCTGATAGCCAATTTCTCTCTCTTGCCTATTATTATTTTTTCACAGATCTTTGCTATTTGGTTCAACTTCTTCTAAGCCTTTAAAACTGTTCCTTTTAAGTTACCAAAAATCCTGCCTGGGACTCACTAATGTGGTACAGACTATCTCCCAGGGGTTGGGTAAACGGGGTTCTAAAAACAGTTTCTGTCCATGTAAATTCCAGAAATGCCAGCAGATGGCGCTTGTGGCACATGTTTCCACAGAGGTGTAGCGCTCTGTCTATGTATTCTTTTGATTTTGTCTGGCCAGAGCCAAGATTCAAAGTGGGCTTGACTGATTGAATTCACTGAAGGAAAGCCCTCCCCCCCCACACCCGTACCCGCGACTCCCTCTCCTTTTTCTCTTATAACAGCTGGCAGGGAAGAAGATGTCTGGTCTCCTCTCAGTCAGCTTCAATGTGCTGCGTGTTTTACCACTGCTGAATATCTCCGGCTTTGGGGAGGGGAGCCCTTCCTGGCTACCAGGAGGTTTAGTAACTCACAGTTTATAGATTCGGCTTCTTCATCTCTCTGTCCCTCAACCCCCTGAAAGTTGTGAAGCACTGACTGGTCTGCTAACCCCCAAAGCACATCCCTCTAGCAGCTTTAAACTTTTTTTCCATTGATTTTGTGAAAGTGCTGCACCTTATCTGCTAACCAACACCATGTTCTCCCTGGGCTTTCTTGCTAATGGCTTCATGCTAACACTCCTCTTTGACACTTGATTCAACTTACTTTAGACCTTTATAATAACTCACAGTTAACTAATCAGATTTTTCATCCCTTATTCATCTCATTCTTTTCCTGAGTATACAGTACAATTTTTGAGATTGCAATATTTGTGTACTAATTTTATTCCCAGGAAGGGCTCTCTTCCCACATTCCTCTTCCAGCAATGTTAACCTCTTCTGATTATTTTTTACTTATCTCTCTAAATATTTCAACACTCCTTTCATTTTCTCTAGCTGCTATTCTCTGGAGGGCTAATTTTCATAGTAGTGTTCCCTTGGAGACAATTTTCCCAGATCCATTTTCACCACCAAAACAGGCCCTGGGCCCAGCAAATGGGTGTAGATCATTTCCATTGTGTCCTGGGGAAGAGACAAAAAGACCACCAAACTTCTCTTTGACTCCCAGAATCTGCACCTTCTTCACATACCAAAGCAGGTGGCACTAGCCAGCAGGCTGTTCCTTGAAGCCCTAAAGTCATGCTGTGCCTTTAATTCACAGCTGCCTTAGCCCCGGTTGGCAGCAACTGAGGTGGCAAGCAGTGCCTGGATGAAACTTTCACACAGATCCCAGCCCCTGTGATCTGTGCTCTCTTATAGAACCTTAGCTTGGTCTTGCATCTCACCATTTTTGAGAAAGAGCTGCCCTTCAACGAACTCATCAGTTCATTGGACTGAACTTGGACCTCATCAGTCCAAGGTGCTGTGCTTCTAAATCCACCCCAGACCCCTTCTTCCAGAAGCAGATTTGAACCAGATGCTGCTGCTGTCCTTTTGGGCTGGGCAGATTTATTCTGTCCAATTTTCCCCAAGAAAGATTTCAACTCATCTCTCTTTTCTCTCCTGCTGGAGGCTGGGTAAGATCAGTGGCTGGAGACACATTTCTGTGCTCGGTGGGTTTAAGCTGTCTGTGTTTCTCCAAGAAACTGTTAAAACTACAGCACTTCTCTCCCATGCCTTGAGTGGGGCTGGAACAAGGGCCACCGGCAGTCTTCTGATCTTGGCTGGTAGATCTCATGAGAATGAAAGACAGTATAAATGGAATTAAAACACTGGAGGCATACAGCAGCATATTTGAAGAAGCAGAATAAAAATCAGCAACCTAGAAAACAAGACTTCTGCAATGGAACAGACAGAAGAATGGGTAGAGAAAATAATGGAAAAATTTGAGCAGGGTCACAGGGAACAGAATGACAGCATGAAGTGCACAAGCGTATGTGTCATGAATGCCTAAAAAGTAGAAGAGAAGGAAAATGGGACAGAAAGAATATTTAAGTAAATAATGGTTGAAAATTTCCCAACTGTTTTGAAAGGCAGAAATACTGATGTTCTAGAAGTGCACCATACTTTGAACAAAATGCATCCATATAGATCTACTTTGAAACATACACTAATCAGAATGTCAAATACCAGAACAAAGCAAGAATTCTGAAAATAGCAAAAGAAAAACAAGTCACTACATGGAAATGGATCCCCAATAAGATTAGGCACTTATTTCTCAGCAGAAACCATGGAGGCATGAAGGCAGTGATAAGATACATTTACAAGATTGAAAGAAAAAAATGCCAGCCAAGAAATCAATATCTGGAATAATTGTCCTTCAGAAATGGAGAGTGTAAGATATTCACAGATAAATAGAAACTGAAAGAGTTTCTTAGCAAAAGACTAGCTCTACAAGAAATATTTAAGAGAATTTTTCAGGCTTAAATGAAAAGACAGTAAACAGAACCTGGAAAAGAATTTAGAAAAATTACTAGAATAAGTAACTAAAAGTATAAAAGAGTGATATAAATAATATATGACATATGAAATCCAAAGGATAAAATGGATGAAGTAAGTATTGTTTTTCAGTAATAACTTTGAATGTTAATAGATTAAACAACCAAATCAAAGACACAGACTGGAGGGATGGATAAGAAAAATGAGTCATCTATATGCTGCCTACAAGAGACTCACCTTTGATCAAAGGCTACAAATAGATTGAAAGGGAAAGACTGGGAAAAAATATTCCACATATGTAGCAACAACAACAATAAAAAGCTTGGGTAGCTATAATAATATTATAGTCTTAAAAAGCAAAGGAGGAGACAAAGAAGGACATTATATATTAATAAAAGGTACATCCCACCAAGAAGTAATAATCATAAATGTATGATTAAAAATATGTTTATTAATCATAAATATTTTGTAGCATCCTGAATAATGTGGCATGATGCAAACTCTGGTAAAAATGAAGGGAGAAATAGATGTCTCTAAAATAATAGTTGGAAAATTAAATATACTGCTCACATCAATAGATGTGAACATCTAGACAGAAAATCAGTAAGGAAATAGAGAAACTGAACAATTTCATAAATTAAAAAGACCTAACAGACATACACAGAACAAAACACCCTCAAAACAGGAAGATACACCTTCTTATCAAGTGCTCAAGGATATTTTTCCAGGATATGCCACATGTTGGTTCACAACACAGGTCTTAATAAATATAAAAACATAAAAACTATACAAAGCACTTCTTTGATCATAATGGAATGAAGCTGGAAATCAATAACGTGGAAATCTGGAAAATGCACATTTATGGATGTTAAATAACATACTCTTAATCAGTTGGTCAAAGAAGAAATTGCAAGAGAAATTAGTAAGCATCTTGGGATGAATGTAAACAAAGACATAACATATGAAAAGTAAAGGAATGCAGCAAAGGCAGTACTAAGAAGGAAATCTGTAGTCCATAATGCCTATATTAATAAGGAAGAAAGAGTTAAAATCAAAGACCAAACTTCACACTTGGAGGAACTAGAAAAACAACAGAAAACTTACCCCAAAGAAAGCAGAAGGAAAGAAATAGCAAAGATTAGAGCAGAAATAAATGAAACTGAGAACAACACACACACAAAATAAAACACAAGAGAGAATCAACAAAACCAAAAGTTGGATTTTGGGGAAGATCAACAAAATTGACAAACCTTTAGTTAGACTGACAAAGAAAAAAAGAGAGAAGATGCAAATAAAGAAAATCATAAATGATGGGAGGTGGATGTGGCTCAAACAATTGTGCTCCCATCTACCATATGGGAGGTCCAGGGTTCGATTACCTGGGCCTCCTGGTGAAAGGCAAGCTGGCCTGCATGGTGAGCTGGCCCATGTGGAGTGCTGGCCCACATAGAGTGCTGGCCCATGCAGGAGTGCTGGCCCATGCAAGAATGATTGCCCACAGGACTGCTGGACCATGTGAAGAACTAGTGCATCGGGACTATGAAGCAGGTAGAGACACAGAGTAGAGATGGTGGGATATGCAGCAGACTAGGGAGCCGGGGTGGCACAAGAGATTGGGTGCCTCTCTCCCACTTGTATGATCCCAGGATCAGTTCCCAGTGTCACCTGGGGAGAAGAGGAGCAGACACAGAGGAACACACAGAGAGCAGACAGTGAGTACAGGGCAGTGAGGTAGGAGGAGAAATCAATGGGTGAATAAATCTTTTTTAAAAATTCATAAATGAAAGGAGGTATTACTACTGACACCACAGAAATAAAAGACATCATAAAAAGACACTGTGAACAAAAGTGTGCCAATAAACTAGATGACTTAGATGAAATGGACAAATTCCTAGAAACACACAAACAACCTACATTGACATTAGACAAATTAGAAGAACTCAATGAACCATCACAAGTCCAAAGATTGAAACACCCTAATACAGGGTGTTAATAATAAGGAGGGTTTGGGGAAAAGTACACTAAATGTAAGTAGTAATATTTTGATGATGTTCTTTCATCATCTGTAAGAAATATTTCACAAAAGTACAAGGTTTTGGTGGTGGGGTGATGTATGGGAGTCCAGTATGCTATGCAAGTTTATTTTGTAAGTTCACAACTTTTACCATACAGTTATTGTTTATATATGTTCATGTATGCATGACAAGCTTCAATAAAAATTTTCAAATTAAAAATGAAAAAGATTAAAACAGTCATCAAAAGTTTCCCCAAAATGGAAAGACCAGTACCAGATGGCTTCACAGGTGAATTCTACCAATCATTAAAATAAGATTTAATACTAATCCTGAGAAATTTATAAAAAAATTGAATAGGAGAATAAACTACCTAAATCATTTCATGACTCTAACATTCCTGTCAAACCAAAGATAGAAGAATTATACTATGAGAAAAGAAAATTACAAGCTAAAATCTTTACTGAATATATATGGGTAAATCCTAAATAAAATACTTGCAAATAGAATCGAACAGCATGTTAAAAGAAATATAAATCATGACCATATGAGTTTTATCCCAGGTATGCAAGGGAGGTTAAATACAAGAAAATCAATCAATTCAATACACTATGTTAATAAACTGAAGGAGAAAAGTCACATGATCATCTCAATTGATGCAAAAAAAAGCATTAGAGTAAATCAGCATCATTTCTTGATAAAAACACTCTGAAAGATGAGAATAGAAAGGAAATTCCTCAACATGATAAAACCCATATGTATGTATGAAAAACCCATAGTTACCAGAGTACTCAATGGTGAAAGGTTGAAAGCTTTCTTGATAAGACTGGGAACAAGACAAGGATGCCTACTGTCACCAATGTTTTTCAATTTTGTGCTGGGAGTTCTAGCTACAGCAATTAAGCAAGAAAAGGAAATAAAAGCTATCCAAATTGGAAAGCATGAAGTAACACCTGCTATTCACAAATGATAAAAGCCTATATCTGAAAAGTCCTGAAAAATCTACAACAAAGCTACTAGACCTAATAAATGAGTTCAGCATAGTGGCAGGATACAAGATAAATACGAAAATTTCAGTAGTATTTTTAAATATTGATAATGAGCATCTAAAGAAGTAATCAGGAAAAGTATTCCATTTGCAACAGAGACTAAAGAAATCAAATGTTTAGGAATAAAATTAACAAAGGACATAGAGGGTTTGTGTACAGAAAGCTCCAAAACTGTGAAAAGAAGTCAAAGAAGATCTAAATAAATGGAAGGACACTCCATGTTCATCGATTAGAAGATTAATATCATCAAGATGTCAATTCTGTCCAAGTTGATTTACTAATTCAATGCAATTCCAATCAAAATTCCAAAAACCTGCTTTGTAGAAACGGAAAAGCCGATTATCAAATTAATTTGGAAGGGGTCCCATGTAGCCAAAAATATCTTTAAACAGAAGAATGAATTTGGAGGCAATCGCTTCCTGACTTTAAAGCATATTACTTATCTACAATGGTAAAAGTAGCATGGAATTAGCATAAGGATAGACATATTGACCAATACAATCAAATTGAAAATTCAGAAATAGACCCCCACATCTATGGTCAATTGATTTTGATAAGACCCCCAAAACCAACTGTCTGTGTCAGAACAGACCATTCAACAAATGGAAGTACTGGATATTCATATCCAAAAGAAAGAAAGAGTGACCCTATCTCACACCTTATACAAAAATTAACTCAAAATGAGTCAAAGACCTGAATATAAAAACTAAATCCATAAAGCTTATAAGAGAAAATATAGGAAAACATCTTCAGGATCTTGTGGTAGGAGGTTATTTCGTAAACCTTACACCCAAAGCACAAGCAATGAAAGAAAAAATAGATAAATGGGACCTCCTCAAAATTAAACACTTTTGTGCTTCAAATGACTTTGTTCAGAAGTTGAAAAGGCAGCCTACTCAATGGGAGAAAGTATTTGGTAAGCACATACTTGTTAAATATTTATTTTCCATGATATATTTAGAGATCATAGAAGTCAATGACAAAAAGACAAACAACCCAATTGAAAATGGGCAAAATACATTAATAAATATTTTTCCAAAGAGGAACTACAAATGGCTAAAGAGCACGTGAAAGTATGTTCAACACCATTTGCTATTAGGGAAAAAGCAAACTAAAAGTACAATGAAATATCATTTCACACCCTATAGAATGGCCACTATTGAAATAAATGTTGGACAGGATGTTGAGAAATAAGAACATTCCTTCACTGCTGGTTGGAATGTAAAATGGTGCAACCTATGTGGAAGACAGTTTGTTGCTTCCTCAGGAAGCTAAATATTGAACTGCCATGTAACCTAGCAATCTTGCTACCAGGAATATATTTAGAAAAATTGAGAGCAGGAATTCAAAGTGACATTTGCACACCAATGTTCGTAGTCACATTATTCACAGTTGCCAAAAGTTGGAAACAACCCCAGTGTTCATTAGCTGATGAATGGAAAAAGAAAATGCAGTGTATACTTATGATGGAATATGATTTAGCTGTGAAAAAAAAATGAAGTTGGGGTGCAATATGACAACATGGATGAAGCTTGAAGGCATTATATTAAGAGATATAAGCCAGACATGAAAGGATGAATATTTTATGGTCTCACTAATATGAACTAAATACAATGTGTAAAGTTATGGTATTAAAATCTAGAGTATAGATTAATAAAAAATAGATTGAGGATTGAGAAGTGGGTGCTGATCCTTGATGTCTGTAGAATTTTTAATTAAGTTGACTGCAAATATTTGGAAATTGTTAGAGATAATGTCCATACAATATAATAATTGTAACTAACTATTGAGAAAGAAATGTAATTCTGGGTGAAAAGGGTAGTCTAGGGACATAAATGTCAATAGACAGAAAACTAGAAGATAATCTTTGGACTGTATAATATAGTGATTTTTGTGATTGATGAGGATTTTGGTTAATAGTACAAATACAAGAATGCTTTTCTTTGAAATAGATGACATATACATCACTATTTTAGGGTGTTAATATTATGGTGATATATGGGAAAATACAACTAATATAACTTATGGTCTATAGCTAACAATAATATCATAACATTTTTGTATCAATGATAATGAAGATACTATATCAATGCTAACAGTCAGCAATAGAGGGTATAAGGGAGTGTGGGATTTTTCTTTATACAGTAATGAAAGCATTCAAAAATTGACTCTGGTGATGACAGCAAAATTCTGTGATGTTACTGAGAAACATTGTGGATTGTACACAGCATTGGAATGTATAATAAAATTAACCCCATGGTAGTTGATGGACTGTTGTTACCAGTAAAAAAGATAAGAATGTTCTTTCATGAATTATAACAAATGTACAATAATATTACATGATAGTTATAATAAGGAGGTTTACAGGAAAAAATTACCTATCATAAGCTATGGACTATAGTTAGTGGTAATATTTTGATGTTCTTTGATCAATTTTAACAAATGTTCCACAAAATTGCAAGGTGTAGGTGGTGGTGTGGTTTAGGGAATACTGTATGTTATGCACTATTCTTTGTAAATGCACAACTTCTCTAAGAAAAATAAAAAAAAAATAGTCAGTTGATCATCGACATGAGGGTCTCTTTCTGAACTCTCAATTTGATTCCTTTGATCAAAACTTTAATGAGACATCATTTCACATCTATTAAAATGACTACTATTAAAAAGTCAGAAAACTACAAGTGTTGGAGAGGATGTGGAGAAAATGAATGCTTATTCACTGTTAATGGGAATGTAGAATGTTAAAGCCACTGTGAAGGACTGTTTGCAGTTCCTAAGGAAGTTGAAAATAGACTTGCCATGTGACCCTGCAATACCGTTACTGAGTACATACCTAGAAGATCTTAGAGCAGTAACACAAACTGACATCTGCATACTGATGTTCATAACAGCATTATTCACAATTGCCAAAAGTGGAAAACAACCCATGTGTCCATCAACTTATGAATGGATAAACAAACTGGTGTATTACACAATGGAATATTATGCAGCTGCAATAAGAAATGAAGTCGTGAAACATGTGACTGCATGGATGAACCTGGTGGACATTATGTTGAGTGAAGCAAGCCAGACACAAAGGACAAATTGTGTGATTGTGCTATTATGAACTGAATTTATTGTGTAAATGCGTGGAGTTAATAATTAGAATATAGGTCACCAGAAAATAGAATGAAGTTAGAGAATGGAAAGCTGAGGGCTAAACTATGAAAAACTGGTAAAAATTTTATTTGCAAATCTTTGGAAATGAATAGAAATGGTGAAAGGGCATCATAGTGTTTATAACTAGGTATTATATGGGTATGACAATAGCTGAAAGGGTAAGCCCAAGATCACATATATTACTAATGTAACATGGGACTGTATAACATAGTAAAACCTCATGTAAAATACAAATATGGGCGATATGGTATAAAAGACTTTTGTACAAAATATAAATAAGAATAAACTAAAGAGATGGAAACAAAATAGTAGCTATGTTCAGTTTGTGAAGCATAGAGTGATTGCCAGGTGATGAGATTTTTTTGTTGTTTCTTTTTTGTTTGATTTTGTTTAATGATTATTATTATGGGAATAGTGAAAATGCTCTAAAAATGACTGAAGTAATGAAGGCACAGCTATGGGATTATAACAAATACCATTGATTGAACACTGTGGATGGATTTATGCTTTATTACGTATGTATCAATAAAATTGTATTTTAGATAAAAATGCCCGTCTTTATGTCAAAATCATGCTGTTTTGTCCACTGTATCTTTGTAATATGCTTTAAAGTCAGGAGGTGTGAGTCTTCTAACTTAGTTCTTCTTCCTGAAGATGTTTTTGGTTATTCAGTGTCCATTTAACTTTCAAATAAAACTGATAATTGGCTTTTCCATTCTTGCAAAGTGGGCTGTTGGAATTTTTATTGCGATGTCACTTAATTTGTAAATCAATTTAAGTAAGATTGACATCTTAAAGATATTTAGGTTTCCATTCTATGAACATGAAAACTCCTTCCATTTGTTTACATCTTCTTTGATTTCTTTTAGCAATATTTTGCAATTTTCAGAATAAAGGCCCTTTACAACCTTAGTTTGATGGATTTATAGATATTTGATTCTTTTATTTCCTATTGTAAATGGAATTTGTTTCCTGATTTCCTCCTCATATTTCTCATGACTAGTGTTTAGAAACACTAATGATTTTGGGTTATCGATCTTCTATACCATTTTTCTGATTCATTTATTAGCTCTGCTAGATTCATTGTAGATTGCTTGGAATTTTCTAAATATAGGAACTAGCCATTTGCAAATAATGAAAGTTTTACTTCTTCCTTTCTTATTTGGATGCCTTTTATTTCTTTTTATAGCCAAAATGCTCTACCTACAATGTCTAGCATAATGATGAATAACAGTGTTGATGGTGTGCACCCGTGGTCTTTTTCCCAATGGAAAGATTTGAGCTGTTCATCAGAGTACTATGTTGGCGGTGGGTTTTTCATATATACCCTGTATCATGTTGAGAAAGTTTCTTTCTATTCCTATCATTCAAAGCGTGTTTTTCTTTAAATCAAGAAACGATACTGGATTTTTTCAAATGCTTTTCTTGTATTAATCATGATGATCATGTGTTTTCCCCCTTCATTTTGTTAATGTAGTGTATTACATTAATTTTCTTTCAAAACTGAGATAAAACTCACTAGATTATGATTTATAATTCTTCTAATGTGCTTTTGGATTTGATTTACAAGTATTTTGTAGAGGACTTTTGCATCTAATTTCATTAAAGTGATTGGTTTATAATTTTCTATTATTGTAGTATCTTTATCTAGCTTTGGTATGAGCTTGCTGTTGGCTTCATAAAATGAGTTTGGAATGTTCCCTCCTTCCTTTTCAATTTTTTGGAAGAGTTTGAAGAGGATTAGTATTAAATCTTCTTTGAATGATTGGTAGAATTCACCTTTAAAACTATCTGGTCCTGGACTTTATTGTGTTGGGAGGTTTCTGATGACATTTTCAATCTCTTTACTCCTGAAATAGCTCTTCTATTTTTCTTGGTCAGTGTAGGTTGTTTGTACGTTTCCAGGAATTTATCCATTTCTTCTACCTTTTCTAGTTTGTTGGCATACAGCTGTTCATAGTATCCGCTTATGATCCATCTTATATCTGCAGATTCAGTGGTAATGCATCCCCTCTGATTTTTTTTTCATTTCAGATTTTTTAAAAATTTGCAGGCTTTCTTTTCATCTTTTTCATTCTAGCTAAGGATTTGCCAATTTTGTTGATCTTCTTGAAAAACTAACTTTTGTGTTTTTTTTTTTAATTCTTTCTATTGTTTTTTGCTCTCAATTTCATTTATTTCTGCTCTGATCTTTATTATTATTATTTTTTTCTTTTGAATTGCTTTGGGATTGGTTTGCCATTCTTTTTCTAGTGCCTCCAGGTGTGCAGTTAGGTCTTCAATTTTAGCTGTTTCTTCTTTGTAATGTAAGCATTCAAGGCTTTAAATATCCCTCTCAGTACTGCCTTTACTGTATTCCATTGATTTTGATACGTAGTATTCTCATTTTCGTTCATCTCAAGATATTTACTGATTTCCCTTGCAATTTCTTCTTTGACCCACTGCTTATTTAAGAGTGTGTAATTTAATCTCCATATATTTGTGAATTTTCCCTTATCAGTCCGTTAGTGATTTCCTACTTCATTCCATTATGATCAGAGAAAGTATTTTGTATAATTTTAACCATTTTAAATTTATTGAGGCCTTTCTTGTGACCCATCATATCATCTATCCAGCAGAAGGATCCATGAGCACTTGAGAAGAATGTATATCTTGCAGTTTTGGGATTTGACAGCATTTACATTTACTTCGGATTATAATGCTCTATAAATGTCAGTTAGGTCTAGTTCATTTATCAGATTATTCAAGCTCTCTGTTCTCTTATTTATTCTCTGTCCAGATGTTCTATCCAATGGTGAAGGTAGTGTACTGAAGTCTCCAACTACTATTGCAGAGGCATCTATTTCTCCCTTCAATTTTGCCCCCTGTGTGCCTCATGTACACTGGGCCACTCAGGTTAGGTGCGTGAATATTTATTATAGTTATTTCTTTTTGGTGAATTGGCCCTTTTATTACTTTTTAGGATATTGGAATTAAGTGTAAACCACAATATAAACTATAGACCTTGGTTAGTAGCAATGCTTCAATATTGATTCAATTGTAACCAATGAACCACACAATTGTAAGACGTTACTAATAAGGGAAGATGTTGGAGGGGCAGGAGTGGGATATATGGGAATCCCCTATATTTTTGATGTAACTTTTTTGTACCCTAAAACCTCTCTAAAATAAAGTTTAGTGTATTAAAATATATATACATACAATGATCTTCTTCATCTCTTATAACAGTTTTGTGTTTATAATTTATTTTTTCTGATATTAGTATCCCTGATCCAGACTTTTTTTTAGTATTAGTGAGTAATATCTTTTTCAAGCCTATCACTTTCCACCTGATTGTATCCCTATATCCAAGGTGAGTTTCTTGTAGAAAGCATAAAGATGGTTCATATTTTTTATCCATTCTGCCATTCTATATCTTTTGATTGGGGAATTCAATACATTAGTGTTAAATGTTATTACTGTAAGGACTTATTTTGACCATTTTATCCTTTGGTTTTCCTTTGTCCTATCTTACTATTGTTTATCTTTTTACCCTTTAAGTTGCCCCTATTAATAATCTTCATTTCTACACTATTCTCCGAGTCTCTTGCTTTTGTTTTTATTTATATTCAGACTGTAGCACTCCTTTAATATCTCTTGTAAACATTTTGGTAACATATTCTATGTTTTTGTTTGTCTGTGAAGACTTGAAAATCCCCCTCATTTGTGAAGACCAGGTTTGCTGGATAAAGAATTCTTACCAGGCAATATTTCTCTTTCAGTACCTTAAATACATCATGCCATTTCTTCTTGCCTCCATAGTTTCTGATGAGAGAGCAGCCCTTTGTCTTATTGAGGTTTCTGTGTATGTGATGCATTGATTTTCTTTTGCTGCTTTCAGAATCTTCTCTTTATCTCTGTTATTTGTCATTCTGAATAGTAGGTGTCTTGGAGTAGGTCTCTTCATATTTATTCTGTTTGGAAGGTGTTGTCCTTCTTGCATATTTATATCTTTCATAAGGGTTGGGAAGTTTTTGGTCATTATTTCCTCAAATATTCTTTTTGCCCATTTTCATTATTTTCTTGTTCTGGGGTGCCTATGCTTATGTTTGTACATTTCACATTGTCATTCAATTCCCTGAGAATGTGTTCCATGTTTTTTTTTCATTCTTTCCTCTTTCTGTTTTCCTATAATTTCAAGTTCAGATGCTCTGTACTCCAATTCACTAATTTTGTTTTTGTTAGAAAGATTTGAGCCATGCTTACCTCCTCTGAAGTCTCCTAGAGATTATCCCAATGTTTTCTTAATATCCTTTGTCTCTTTAGTCATATTTTCCTTCATCTCCTTGAATTGATTTAGATTTGTTTGAACTTCATCAATTAGTTCTTTCAAGTTCTGTGTCTCATCTGAACTTTTAATTTGATCCTTTTTCTGTGCAATATCTTCTTCCTTCTTAGTATGGCTTGTAAATTTTTGCTGATGTCTAGGCTTCTGATTATGTTGGGGAGATTACTCTGATGGTCAGTTTCTCTCTCTTGCCTAAGGTTGTATTGTTGTGGGGCTTTGCAGTAGATCTTTTCTTTGATTCTTGGCTCAACTTCTCCTGGATCGTTAAAATTGCCCATGTTTAAGTAGTCAAAACATGGCCATGGACTCACTATTGGGGCCAGATCAGGTCCAAGGGGCCCTGGGAATAGGCACAGTAAGATGCCAAAAAAGTCTTTTTTTTCCCTTTCAGAGTCCCTGGGGTGCACTTCCCTGGCCTGGCAACCAATGGCACACTTTAGTAAACCTTTTCCTGCAGCCTTACTTGGGTGACAGTGTATCTATTTCAATCTTCGCTGGATGATATTGAGACAGTGGGATCTTTTCCAGGCCAGCTAGAACTGGGATTATAAGCAGGACCCTGCAATCAAACTCTGCAATCAGAAGCTACTCTCATACCTCTGTTGCAGCCTCCCTTTTCACAGGGAGGACATTTGCTCCCCTCTTGGTGCCAGTTAGTCGTGAGTTATACCCAGTCTTCTTGCCTTGAGGCTGAGGATGGGTAGCAATCACTGCTTTGTGGTGATCCACTCACAATTTGTGCTTCAGCTTCTCTTCTCCCCATCCTGCCCCTTCCTGGATGATGCATGGCTCTCCCCTGGTTTGACGACTCTCAAAACCGTGGCTTCACACAGATTCTGCCTTTACTTTTGCTATTTATAGAAAATAGGTGAGCCCTGCCAGGCCCTTTACCATCAGCATCTTCTCCTCTCTAGTGCATTTTTAATCTCCATTAATGTGTCTTTCATTGCCATAAGTTCTGTTATGTTCCTTTATACACTTTCTACATATTTTTCTTCACACTTGGTCATCTTGTTACCCTTTAATTCTAAATTCATATTGAACTGATACATGAGATATGACTGAATGTCTTTGATTAGTTCTTTTAATGTCTTTGCTTTATTTACTTTACTCTTTTGCTCCCTTGATTGGACCATGACTTCCTGATACTTGTGTGACATGTGATCTTTGTTAATGTCTAGGCATTTGGTTATTTTTATGTGCTAATTCTGGAGCTGTTTCTTCCTCTTGCCTAAGATTTTGATGTAAATGGGCTGTGTGTTAAAGCTTTTCTGAAGGGTTTGATCTGGTTTACATTAAGCATTTAGAGCAGCCCACGATCAACAGTTCAAATATTCCCTGGTTTTTCTGCACTTGCTTCTAATTCTGGGTATGTTCAATAACTTTAAATGTCACCCTAGTATATGCAATTGTTTTCTGTGTGGGAGAGGATATCCATTCACTTGTTTCTCCATTGGGAGTCCTGAGCTGTTATTTGTGGTTTTATACCAATTTTCCTCCCTGGAGGCTATGATTTATTCAACTCTTCTCCCACACTCTGGGCTGCCCTTTCACACCACATTTCAGTCCTGAGTCCACACTACTGTATGCCAGCTCAGTTTCCACTTTTCATGTAACTTTTCAGCCTCCAATAAGGTCTCTGTGAGGTGATCCTAACCCATGGAACCAGACATGGTCAATGTTCAAATATACCCAACTATTTTGTTTACATGTCCTGGCCATTAGGTGCACTGGATTTTATAGAGCTCTCCAGAAGAAAGACCATGGGTACTCTGTTACCAGCAAGCCAATTTGAATGGCATGTGTGCTGATCTCTATTGTCTTACTTTTGGACTATTTGGACTTGTTTCTTCATGCCTGAATGTCGGTGGGACTAAAGCCACTGCCATGGGTAAATCTGTGGTCAGCATCCATGACAGGATGTGCTTAACCTCTGAGGGCCAGTGCTATATTTCTCTTAAATTGCATGGATGTGAGATTGAGGCAGGGGTATGGACCAGCAAGATTTGCTATTCTGCTACTTTTTAAGTATTTTTTCCTCCTCAATTCAGTATTTGTT
>JAQZBX010056984.1:8160-18163 GCA_029593785.1 Cabassous unicinctus
TTTTTTTTTTTTTTTTTTCCGAGGTACCGGGGGCCAGGGATTGAACCCAGGACCTCATATGTGGGAAGCTGGTGCTCAACCATTGTGCCATATTGGCTTACTTGAGTTGGTTTTTTCATTTAGTTTTGCTTGTTTGTTTTTGTTTTTAGGAGGCACTGGAAACTGAACCCAGGACCTCACATGTGGGAGGCAGGCACTCAACAGCTTGAGCCACATCTGCTTTCAAATCCCTCACTTTTGACATTCCTCTTCTTAGACTGAGAGTGAGAGGCAATCAGTCTAGTCCAATGTGATTTACATCTCTCACATTTATAGTGATACTGTATTCAGTGATGAATTCACCTATTCTTTCTTTTCAGTCTTTCTTTGATCTCCATGTGGTTATTCATTGCCACTTTCTAATTCATCACTTCAACCCAAATCCCCTACTACTTCATCATTGGAAATATTTTTATAAGAGATTGTAGTACTCCGGCATCTTACTTGATATGCCTATTTTCACACCCTCTGAGGATAGATTCTGCAACTTCTTTATCAGAGTTTATCAATAAACATTTTCTCATTATATTTTCAAAGGTAAAAATATACTGCTGGCCAAAAGTTCCAAAAAAGTAAAATTTAGATACTCATTTTCTTGCATTCTAAAACAAAGACCAGTACCATAATATTAGTCCCTTACTGATACAGAGAACTGTCCACTTTATCTTACCTGACTTTGATTAGACTATGTTGTGCCACATCTCATGTCAGGACTCACGCTGTCCTGATGTAAGCAAGTGGCTGTCTTCCAGTGATATATGTTCATATATTTCTGAGGTGGATTCAAGCCAGGATGTAGAAGAGAAAACTCTCTATATTTCATGGCAATAGTAATTTTCAAGCTATATGCTATTGGTCCCTTCAACAGATTCACCCCTTCACCAAACCCCTTCATTTAGGGCAATGCCACTTTTATCTGTTTTACTGACGACTTTCCTATCAGAATTGGAAATTCTCCTTAAATGGCAGTGTCTCTGCTGGAGATTCAGAAAAAGGAAAGCCTACTAGAAGAAGTCATGCTTGAAGGAAAAGGGTGGTATGATTTATTCAGGAAAACTCGTTTTATAAAAACAGGAATGTCAATTTACTTTCCCATAATTGTGGGGATCACAAAACTTGGGCATTTATTTTCATTGCAAGAAAGTCACAAACATGAACTTTGCTATCCTTTAGTGTTTTATTTTTCGGAAATTATACACATTATTTACAACCTTAGTGACCAATGTGGGTTTTTTTGTTTGTTTTTTGTTTTAGCCTCCCAAGAACGAGTCTTTGGAAGCTTACCCAGTGATGAAGTATAATCCATATGTCCTGCCTGTTCAGTGCACTGGCAGGGTAAGGAGATACCCAAAGTTCTAAGGGCGGGTGGGATGGTGAGGCAGGGGGAGAAGGGAGAATGAGTGTTTTAAATTAGAGATAAAATTTGAATACATGAAACATGACTTACAGATACTAGTTTCACTTGAGTTGTAGCTATACTGGGTACAACTTCTTAAAAGGACAGAAAGATGTAGAGAATAAAACTGTTTATCAGGTTTGCTCTTAGGTTTGTTAAGAAATAAAAGTCTTTCCACTGGAATAAGAAACTGAAATATCTGAATTCAGTCAGTTGGTTTATATAACTTAGAGGCAAACTAGCCCACAGAAGTGCTTCTTTGGCACATGGTATGTGAAAAATTGGGAGTAAACATTAATTGACAGCTTCACATATGAATTTGTTTTTGGCTTCTCTTTTTAAAACTGAAAACTGAAGGTAACAGCGCATGGTTTCCTATAGAACTAAAAATGTTGCCTAATTATTTAGAAAGAGGTGGCGGAATAAAGAAAGGGAATTCCCCAACAGTGCCATTTTATGCTGGCACCAGAAAAGGAAACAGACACACAAGAAAATGAGAGGCAAATAGCTAAACCTTTGGAGATAATATCATGGAAATATCATCCACTGGCCAACATTGAGGAGGAAAACATGTAACTGACTTTCAGTGTTGGCCATGTTTCTCGGAGGCTGTGTTGGCTTGGAGAAATCTGTCATTGGTCCTTGCCTCAGTTTCCCCATTTGTTCATTGAGAATGGCCTCCTTTTATGAGCACTTCTCAAGGCTACTATGACTAGGCCTGAGTACATGTTGCTTCCTCTCATGTCACTGAACCAATGCCCAGTGAATAATGTTCACCTGCTTCTGGAGAGGTCTGAGCATAGCCTGTTAGAGGAGGACTGTGTGTTTCCCTGCAGTGATGGTTTGCAAACTGCTTTGTGGAGTTGAGAGTCATGTTTGTATGTGGTAAGTAGTGATCCATGCTCTATGTCATTAAAAAATCACATTTTACTCTGGTTTTCAGCGAGATGATGATAAGGAAAAAATTGGAAACGTGGAATATTTTGGGCTAGGTGGCTACGCTGGTTTTCCTCTGCAGTATTATCCCTACTATGGCAAACTCCTGCAGCCCAAGTACCTGCAGCCTCTGCTGGCCGTACAGTTCACCAACCTCACCATGGACACTGAAATCCGCATAGAGTGTAAGGCATATGGTGAGAACATTGGGTACAGTGAGAAAGACCGTTTTCAGGGACGTTTTGATGTGAAAATTGAAGTTAAGAGCTGATCACAAGCACAAATCTTTCCCACTAGCCATTTAAAAAATTTAAAAAGATACAAAAACAAAAACCTACTTGTCTTGAACAAACTGTCATACGTATGGGACCTACACTTAATCTATATGCTTTACACTAGCTTTCTGCATTTAATAGGTTAGAATGTAAATTTAAAGTGTAGCAATAGCAACAAGATATTTATTCTACTGTAAATGACAAAATAAAAATGAAAATTGAGCCTTGGGACGTGCCCATTTTTACTGTAAATTATGATTCCATAACTGACTTGTAGTAAGCAGTGTTTCTGGCCTCTAAGTATTGCTGCCTTGTGTATTTTATTTAGTGTACAGTACTATAGGTGCATACTCTGGTCATTTTTCAAGCCATGTTTTAACGTATCTGTTTTCTACTTTATGTGAGCAAGGTTTGCTGTCCAAGGTGTAAATACTCAATGGGAATAAAACTGGCATGGGTACTCTCTTTTTTTTGGTTTGGCTCTTTCAAAGATAATGGCCCATCATTGAGCATTTTTAACACACTCCATAGTCTTTTCCTGTGGTCTTAGGTCTTTATTTTCTTTCCTGGGGCTGGGGGGTGGGCTGTCAAGGGGGGAACTGCCCTTAAAATTTTAAGTGACACTACAGAAAAACACAAAAAGGTGATGGGTTGTGTTGTGCTTTGTATTGAATGCTGTCTTGCCATCTCCTCCCTTGTCCTCCGGTATGTTCTGAAGCTGCGTATGAGATCTGGATCAGCCTATCACTTTGGCTAGTGATAGGGGCAAATTAATTTGCTTTGTACATTTTCTTTTAACTCCTTGTTTCCTTTCTCTGGAGGCATCACATGCTGGTGCTGTGTCTTTATGAATGTTTTAACCATTTTCATGGTGGAAGAATTTTATATTTATGCAGTTGTACAATTTTATGTTTTTCTGCAAGAAAAAGTGTAATGTATGAAATAAACCAAAGTCACTTGTTTGAAAATAAATCTTTATTTTGAACTTTATAAAAAGCAATGCAGTACCCCATAGACTGGCGTTAAATGTTGTCTAAAGTGCAAAATCCATGTTCTAACATATGTAATAATTGCCAGGAGTACAGTGCTCTTGTTGATCTTGTATTCAGTCAGGTTAAAACAATGGACAATAAAAGAATGAACACATTCCTCGTGTGTGTGACTCACTCTTGTCTCAAAGCCCCAATCTGTGACTTCTTTATTTTCTGTACTGCTAATTATCCAAGATCTTGAAGAAATACTGAACCTGAAAGACAAACACATGTTTTCATTAGTTCTTATGGAAGTTCAGCCTTTTCCACACAACAGAGGCCAAGAGCTTGGTGAGGAATCCAGGGACACTGGAACACCAAGTACAGCCCTTTCCAAAGAAACAACTTATCAGAGGCAGAGACTCAACCAACGAAGTTTTTTAAAAAGTCAAAGTTGTTCAGTTAAAAAAATGAGATAAGGTTTGAGGTTCAGAAAATTAACAAGGTTCATAGCTTGCTTTTTGATTACTGGTTTGGGCTAAGTCCTTATTTATCCATATTTAACAATTAGCCTTAGTGTGAAAGAAGACAAAAATCAGATGAAGATATTTTACAGTCATACTAAATTCCTATAGTTGAGCTGAAGATTTTGTATCACTTATCCAACGTGGGAAATACCCAAACTATAATACCTGGCATCATATTTCTGAAAATGGAAACCTTTCACAGCCTCAGCTCAGGCAAATTCTTCTTGCCTTCAGGCCAGTCCTGAGAAATCCATTGTGTGAGCCTGAACTGCCTCTTCAGGGATGCTCCCCTCTTACAGAGAGGCAGACCCAGAGGCCATGGACATTTGTGCAATAGCACAGCTAATTCTCAAGTTCCAGTGACAGCCAAAATGTCCACCTGATTGCCACACATTTATAATCCTGCTGACCTGATTCTCTTGTTTGTACTTAAAATATAACACCTGACACTTGCTGTCTTAAGAGAAAAGCAAATTATATCATGGCAAATTAATACCAGAGGAACAATGAGTCCATTTAACAAAAAATAGCAAAGGGAAATATGGAGAATGGCACAACAACTTAGCTGCAAAGTTTTTAGGAGCCCTTCTTACCAATTGAGGAAATGGAGCAAAAACCATGAATAACATAACATGCATAAAATGTCATTTCCTTCAAGATCCTTTCCAAATCTTGATTCTCTGTAAGCTTTCCAGACTGGCCAGCCTATCCCCCATTTGTGATCCTTAGGTTTATCCCACCACCAGGAGCCTGGGGAATGTGGTTTGTGTACTTGGCCTCAACAGGTATTATTGCTTGCTTGTCCTCTTTCCTCTGCAGCTCACATTCCAGTGTTAAGTACTTGTATGTTTCTGGCACTCTTGCCTTTACATTTATGTCTGGTTCTCTTCTCAGATTATGTTTACTTCCTCTTATGTGCCACATTTCTTGGTGTAGGGACAGTTTCAGCCTGTTTGGGGATGTTCTTATCACATCCTAGAAAGGAGTTTCCACACAAGGCCAGCCAACCGAACAATTCCTTACATAGACTATAAAAAGAATTAAGTTTTCCCAAGGCAGTGTTTCCCAAAGGTGGGATGAGTACCACTTGGCATTAAAAGCATTGGCATAGTTACTGAGTAGAGAAAACAAGGATTCTCAACTTCCTTTATTCTCAAGGCGTTTCAACATGGGGATAGCTTATCTTTGACCCAGGTTAAGCTCCCTTTCAAATAAGAGAAACAGATTTTAGCTTAGAGCCTGTGGCAAGCAAAAATATCTACTTAGATTTAATAACTGATTTTCACTGTATTTTTTTTTTTTTTTTTTAAGATTTTATTTATTTATCCCCCGCTGCTGCTTGTGCTCGCTGTGTCCATTTGCTGTGTGTTTTTCTGTGTCTGCTTGTTTCCCTTTGTTGGGTCGTCCTGCTGCGTCAGCTCACCGAGCTGCGCGGGCTGGCTTGCCTTCACCAGGAGGCCCCGGGAAGCGAACCCGGGGCCTCCCATATGGTAAACGGGAGCTCTATCGATTGAGCCACATCTGCTTCCCATTCACTGTATTTTATTACCTTCTTACAAAGGACAAGTGATACTAGTTTTCCATTGATAGCCATAAAATAAATTTACTCAAGTATAACAGTGAATAGATGTAAAGAAAACTAGTAAATAATATTTCAAGTGGTACTCAGATAATGGCAAAAATCATGAAAGTGATAAATCACTGACCACTGCTTGAAAGTACAGCATTACCAGAAGTCAAGGTTTTCTGTCCTGTACCTGTTAGGGCAAAATCTACTTTGAACCCTATCAATTTTAGTACAATGGCATGCCCTGTCTGCTCAAGCTGTACTTATTACCAGAGAGAACTGTTCTAACTCCAAATGGAAACCATTATCTGTGATCAGAGATGAAAATCTAGTTATCAGAATCTTAAAGTTTAATGAGTGCTCGTGAGCGTGGCTTCTTAAAGGATTAGTAACTGATGGTGTAGATGTGGCCCTTGGAGGAGAACCAAGTAAGGTTACCTTGAAACTCCAGGACTAAGGACCTTATGGATACAGGGAAACTATCCAAGGAGCATTCAAGTACAGTTTTAATCAAGTGAGTAAACCGATCCTGGTCTCAAGTTCAACAGAGAAAGCATTACTCTCTCCTTCCCTCTCTTAAGAGGTGGCTAGCATTAACCAGGCAGGTGTTATCTGTAGTCCTCTAGGCTCTACAGTGGGAAAAATGACTTGATCAGGAATTACAGAGAGATGGGCCTGTTCTTCCAACAGACAGTTCCAATTAGCACCCACATCTTCCTCACTGTGAAACAGTAATGGACCAAGGCAGATACCTTGGTTCATGTTTTAATTCTTTATTTTCCTCTCAAAGATTTTCAGCATCAGTTTGTTCTGACGGATTAAAAGTCCCATTAAGGTACTGGCTCTTACTGACTACCAAATGCAACTATTTTTATTTAACCACACATGAATCACATCTCCCAAGAAAAGGCTCATATTATAATCAAACTGACACAGACTGCGTCCAGCTTGCCTCAACACAAAGATTTTTAAAAACAACTTCATAAAATCAGGAGTCTTATAGGCAGTATATGTAAGGGCTACAGGGCCCAAGGAAACACTTACTTTCTCCAGTGTTGGCCCTATGTAGATCAGGTGTGCAGGGTAATTTGAAACCCACCTATTCAATGATAGTCATCACTGGCTCAGTTCTTTGGTTTAAATGTTTCAGAGCTCAAACATTACATTCCTATGTATTACTTGCCAAAGGTGGCCCTTTAGCCCCCATACCCAGTTATGGGGATTTATGGTTATTAGTGAGTTATGGAGGGGCACAAAACAGACCTGCAGGAATGGGATGTAGGACCTATTCCTTTTTTTTTTTTTTTAAGATTTATTTTATTTATTTATTCTCTCCCCTCATTGTTTGGGCTCGCTGTCTGCTCTCTGTGTCCATTCGCTGTGTGCTCTTCTTCCCTTTAAGAGGCACCAGGAACCGAACCTGGGTCTTCCTATGTGGGAGAGAGGCGCTCAATCACTTGAGCGACCTCAGCTCCCTGCTTTGTTATGTCTCTCATTGTCTTTCCTCTTTGTGTCTCCTTGTGTCATCTTGTTGCATCAGCTCGCCATGCCTGCCCATCACGCCAGCTCACTCTCTTACTTGTCTTCTCCAGGAGGCACCAGGAACCGAACCTGGAACCTCCCATGTGGTAGGCGGGAGCTCAATCGCTTGAGCCACATCCGCTTCCCAAGGGCCTATTCCTTTTTTTTTTTTTAAACAATTTATTGAAGTATATCATTCGTACATGAACATACATAAACTATAAGTGTTCAGCAAACATCATGATCTTACAAAACAAACATGCATAGCATCATACAGGGCTCCTACATATCACCCCCTCCACAAACACCCTGCATTGTTGTGAAATATTTGTTAGCAAATTATGAAAGAGCATCGTTAAAGTATTACTACTAACTATAGCCTGTATCTTCCTCCCCTATACACTTTTTAAAGTATTTATTTACTTTTATCCATTTTTACCCCCCCACACCCCATCCCTGCTGCTTCTGTGTCCATTCGCTGGGCAACTCTCTGTGTCCATTTCCTGCCCTCTCTTCTCATCCTCCACCTGTTTTCACTGGGATTCAATCCTCGGAATCTCCGATGTGGGAAAGAGGCATCCTACTACCGCCTGCGCCACCTTAGTTCCTGGTTTTTTGGTGCATCTTGTCTTGGCTCTCCCTTGTGTCACTCTCCTGTTATGTCATCATCTTGCTGTGTGGCTCACGGGGACTGGCGGCTCACCTGCTCGCAGGGTCTGGTGGTGCACCCGCGTGCGAGGCCTGGTGACCTACGTGCCTTCTATATTTTTCTTCTTTTAAAATTTTTACTGGGAGGTCCTGGGGGTCAAACCCAGGTCCTTCCATATGGGAGATGGATGCCCAACCACCCGAGCTACATTCGTCCTCCTGCTTTATCTCTTAAGGTTGACCAAAGATACCCAAAGTTACAGTCTTTTCCCATACAGGATGGTCATATAATAAATAAGGCTTAGTTTATCACCAGCATTCTAAAAACCAGACCTAGGGAGAAAAACTAGGTCTGGGGACACATGCATGGTTTCTAATATAGCAAATGTTTAGCCTACCCTGATTATCACAAAATCAGGACAGCGAGAATATTCACATGCCTATTTATTTAATAAGGAGCAGGGGGTTCTAAAATGACCCATGGGTGAGGATCAGGCCTTGGGTGGTTCTAATGATTCTGCACTGGTGCCTCTGGGCTTCAAGGGAAGAGAATAAGGCTAATGGACACTTTGGGGTTATACTACAGAAAATGAAAAATGGTGTGAGAAGTTGGTGCTTACTGAAATCTTTGCCTATAGCTGGCTTTTCTTCTTTTCTTTCATTTGCAAATTTCTCCTGAGCCACTTAGTATTTGCCTAGTAATGATCATGAACTGGGGAGGTAAGTGTCCAGACCAACAAGGTCCCTGTTCTCATGGAATGTTTGCCTTCACATGTCTAAATATCTTAAATGATCTAAACTAGTCTCATCTATGCCTACTTCCATTCCTTTCTTCTTCTGCCAACAGTTTGTTTAACTGAACACATCCCATCTACGATAATTCAAAGATAAGTAAGACCTAGTTCTCAGAAAGCTCATAGCCCAGAAAGAGGAAGATTCATGTTATCAGATAAAATCACTATAGTGTGCTAAGGTAGAACTGCAAATAAGTAACTGTCTGTGGGGACACAAAATATTTAATAAAGAGGTCAACATTTGAGTTTTGAGGATGAGTTGGATTTGACAGATGAAGGAACAGCAAATTTTAGTTGAATATAACATGGCTGTGCAAAGGATAATGATCCTTGATGACTTATAAGATTAACTTGAAGGCTTACAGATTTAAATAAGAACAATAATTTACAATTATTTACTACTTTTTAGTGTACAGTCCAATTTCATACATCAATCTCAGTCTTCACAACAGCTCTGTGAAGAATCATCTCCAGTTAAGGGTGAGAAATCTGAGACTCAGAGGCCCCATGACCTCCTCATCTTATAGATGGGGAACTTGCTAAGTTGGCCGGACTGCGGTCTTCCAACTCTAGGCCACACTGGCTTTGTCATTTTCCATGAAGTAGTGTCTGCATTTGCTCATGTCTGTACTAAATCACTGCAAATTCTGTAAAGTAGAATTCAAATAAATGTAAATTTTCTGTAATTGCTTCATGTGTAGGCTCAAGAAAAGCTTCCAGTGAATCTCTCATCTTTGCCCTGAGTATAGTGACTAGCAAAAGTGGGCCTCGATGCTAGTGATTTTAGTCCTGCCCACTACTCCACCAATGAAAATTCTAGAATAAGGAGCTATCTTGAAATCAGTATTTTAATAATTCTGGTTTGCATTAGAGTCTCCAATGGAGCTTAATTCTCCTGATGCCCGGGCTCTAGCACACAATATTGAATCAGACTCTTCTTAATGTTGGTTGAGCATCAGAAATACCTGAAGAGTTTTTTGGTTTTGCTTTTTTAAAAAAAATTAGCTTATAGATGTGCTTGAACATTTACAGATTTATTTATCCACTGCCATGAAGTTCCAGCACCCAGTTAGAATATGTGTCCCTCGGGAAGCAGGTGTGGCTCAGTGGATAGAGCCCCCGTTTACCATATGGGAGGCCCGGGTTCGCGTCCCGAGGCCTCCTTGTGAGGGCTTCCCGGCGCCTCCTTGTGAGGGCAGGCCGGCTCGCGCGGCGCCGTGGGCTGATGCGGCAAGACCTCACAGCCAGGGGGAGATAAGCAGACACAGAGAAGACACGCAGCGAATGGACACAGCAGCACAAGCAGCAAGGGGGGGATAAATAAAATAA
>JAQZBX010056985.1:0-18066 GCA_029593785.1 Cabassous unicinctus
ATATACACACACACATAAAGAACAAAGGACTAGAAGAATTGAAGAATATAACCTATGTCAAAATCTGTAACCTATTTTCCAAATTACAGGTAAGAGAACAAAATAATAAACATCTTAAGAATATTTAAAAATTGAAATATTTGTATAAAATGAATTAAGTAAACAAATGAACTGAGACAGAAAATAAATGAACTAAGTGCTGAAATCAAGAAGCTAAAAAGCAGCCAATTATATTAATAAAAAAATGTTTGAATCAGAAATCAATACAACAGACAAAAATATTAGATGATAAATAATTTGAAACACATATTTGGCTTAGATAATACTAATAAAACTGGTGAACACAGATAAGCTAAATAGGAAGCAAGTATGGACAAATCTTCAAATGAACCCAATTTAAAATGTATTTTAAAGAAATTAAGTATAATTTGGTGGAAGTTGATAAAAGTTTTTTAAATAACTGATAAGCATTTTTCAAAACAAAGTGAGTGTTTTCTTTATGCCATCCTGAAAATTAAATAAAAAGAGAATTGTGTATTAAAATATTAAAATGTACTATAAATTAGAATAAAAGTCAAAAGAACACAAGTAAATATGAATTTGATCTCTCAATGGAGTAGAAAATGGTACAAAAAGATGTGGTATAAAAAACAAAAAGATAAACTATGTGACTTCATGGAATACACTGGAAAAATAATTGCAGCAAATATCACAGACAACCATTATAATAAGAGAAATAGCTTTTAAATAGAGTGAAAGGTCTTTATACAGACAGGGTTAAAATAAGACATCTAAAAATCCTTCATTTCATATGTCACCAATATATACAATTTAAAAATAGTAAATTTTTAAATTGACAAATTAGCAAACAATGATGAGAGCTATATTATCCAGTATGGTAAGTTTGTGTTGGTAGAAAATTTTCAGTACTCCTTATACTTAGAATCTTCACTAGAACAAAAATAAGGCCAAAATTATGCATACAGGTTATATTTCACATTTTTTAAAAATAGCAGGGAAAAAGTGAAGACAACCCAACTGTCTATATAGGAAGGTACAGTAAAAAGCATTATAATACATGATTATGAAATGTTAGGTGGACATTAAAGTAATTTTAGGACAATTATTGACATGGAAAGTTGTATTCAATATAATAGTATGTGGAAAGGGCATGATATATAATGACATATATTATGATCTTATGTATGAAGAGACACATTTACATAGAAACATATCTAAAGTACATACACTAAACGCTAATAATGCTTATCTGAATTATGGGAAGGAGACTGTTGTCTTCTTTTATAAATTTTCTGATCTGATTATTTTTGTAAAAAGAATACATTGCCTTTATAATCAGAAAGCTAATTTAATAAAAGAAGTATTATTTTATTACCTCAAATCTGGGTTCATGATCTCTCAAGTGCATGATATTCTGTGTAGACTTTGTATGCCAGTCATTATTCACAAAAAACTGTGACAGTAGAAATACATGTTTTAATATAACTTACCTGTAAGTTGAACCCTAGAGTCACCTGGAGAGAAAAATGCTAATTAAGAAGTCATTGAATGTATCTACCTCTCTGAGTGCATTTAGGGAAGAAGTAACAAGTATCTTTCATATTTGTAGAGAACATATCTATGGATTTAGTCATCACTGGCCCATCACTAACTGCCACTTTGTACATTCAGCCATTTTTACTTTAAGTTTGGTGTTTCTTTACCTCAATTAGTGACTTGAAAATGATTGCTAAGGGAGACTTCCTAAGTAAATCTTCATTTGTGGGGTGTGTTTATCTTTGCTCTACAGGATCACACCAACCTGAGATTGTAGGCCACCAGCATCCCAGCTCAGATAAGAATTTCTTGATCCAAAATTTCTAAAATTTTAAGCTTCAAAAAAACTTGATATGGAGAATCCTGAACATTGAAGTACATCACTCCCCAAGCCTCCCTGCAGCACATTTGCCAGTCCTGCTTTCTTGGAGATCAGATAAAATAGATAATGAAAGTCTCTTAATCTTTCTTATAACATGATATAAAGACATGAAAATAGCAAACTGTGTTAATACAGAATAAGTGGACATGGCAAGTGTCATGAACTCAGCAACAAAGGAACATTGCCCTGGAGAAGCAAAGCTCTGAAGTCTGCTATTTTAGGTGTTTTCTATATAGGAATCCTGTGCTATGATTGAAGATAGCTCCTTTTGGAACTCGGATTGTGGATACAAATGGTTTGGCAATTTAGAACCAAATAGCATCTATAATCTCTGGCTCATAACATTTATGTGGTATTGCAGGCTCAGTAATCCCTAGGGTCTGACCTCATTAACATTTCCTTGCATGATTAAAGGTTTATATTTATAATCTTATTGCTGAAGAACAAGAGGGATTTCTAGTCCCAGAGGGTTAGAATTAGCAGCTTCATCCAAGATGGCAGCCAAATATGCTTATCCTGTCCTCTCTTGTGGCTGTGGCATCAGTGACCAAGATTGTCAGGCTGAAAGCTGGGGGAGGTAAGATAGGAGCATCATGTGTCTCTAGTCTGGAAGTCATCCTAGTGTTGAGTAAGTAGGGCATAGGTTAATCTAGTAATGGAAGAATGGGTGCAAGAGCTTATTAGAATACATAAAAACAATCCTAATAATACTTTTCCCACAGAGTTATAGGGAAGATTAAACAACATAAAATGTGAAAACACGTAGACCATTAAAAACTGCTATTCTACTGCTAATGCTCTGAGGATAGACACATGCAGGCTAGAGGACCTGCTATAATATTAGTATTCTGACATGCTTAAGAGGAAGAGCTTGGAATGCAATCAACTGCACCTCCTTGGACTGACTCTTCTGCTTCCTACTATGCGAACTTGGCAAGGTTCTCACCTTCTTTATGCTTCATTTTCTCAACGATACAAAGAAGATAGGAAGGAATCTATCTCATAAATCTGTGTGAGGTTATAGGAGATTATGCATATAATGCTTAAAATGGCATCTGGCACAGAGTCAAATCTTTGTTGTCTGCTTTCATCTTCTGCATAAGATCAGAGAGCTCATGGGATAGAAGCACACTTGTCCTGACAAGAATGTTTCCAACTCATACGTGCAGCTTATCTTCACATCTCTAGTAGACAGTAGAGCGGAGAGAAAATGCTGAAATTGAGAGAAAAAAGTTCAGGTTTAGAACTTTTTAATAAATATTAACAAGTAATTAAAATTCTGAAATCTTTCCAGGAGTGTTTGCTCTCCCCTTTAAAATATCTAACAGTGAAATTGAGATTCTCAGAAAAGGGTACAGGAGTAAAGGAAATGTGAATATCATTAGAACTAATATATAATGAACATTTTTATTTATCAGTCAGTTTTCTAAGTGTGGTATCTGATCTGAGTCTCATATAATCCTCATGATGAAGTTCTTTTTATTTCCATTTTATAACAAAGAAAATTTTGGCCATGGGCAAAATCTAATAATTAGTAGTGCTCAGATTTAAGTCCAGAGTGATCTTATTTCTAATACTTACCCCTATTCATAACGTCAGTGTAGCTCATCAGAAACTGGTGCTGTGATGGTTCCACACTGGATGGGAGATGAAGAATTGACTCAGATAAGGTCTGGATTGTTTTGGAGCTTTGGTTCTCTCACCAGAGTAAGGCAGGGTTTACTCATCAGACAGATCCAGTGTTCAGCAGCTAAATAGAAAAGAGGATGGAGAAAAAAGAATATCTCCTAACGTCCTCCAACTTTTAAAAAATATATTTTATCTTTTTTAAAAGATACCTGGATTACACAATTGTCACATAAAAAATATAGGGGATCCCTATATGTCCCACTCCCCACACCTCTCACATTTTCCTATGTTAACAACATCCTTCATTAGTGAGGAACATTCATTAAAATTGATGAAGACATTTTGGAGCATTGCCACTAAGCATGGATTATAGTTTACATTATAGTTTACACTCTTTCCCACCCAATTATGTAGGTTATGGCAAGATATATAATCTTTGATAACTCTGCTGGGAACCTTCCTAAGCATGAATTGGCACCTTTGATTTTGGAATTTCCTTTTGACTGCTGGATAGAAGGGAAGTCTAAGCAGAAGATTAGACTTTTAAACAGGGACATCCTCTACATCAGGGGTTCTTAACCTTTTTTGTTCTATGTAACCCATTGCCAGTCAGGTGAAAACCACAGATCCCATATTAAGTCCACACTATACTTTGTATTATTTAATAAATATATCACACCTATATCAACACATCCCCACTAGATTAATTTTTTAAAATTTCCATTCAAGCCCACTGATCCCTTGTTAAGAACCCCTCCTATATATGAATGGACCACATTAGAATCCTAGGTGAATTATATCTGAAAGACATGAAACAATATGATTCCAAATTCTACTTATTAATCATGACTTTATGAATGTCAGTTAACTTTCCAGGACCTGTTAAATAGCCTTAAATGAAATAATATTTTTGGCAGAGATATAAAAGATAGCATATGAAAATATCAATCTAGTACATTTTGCATAGAAAATGCCTAGAATATATTTTCTCAATTAAATTGAGGGAAATATTTGCATGGCTGATGTACCTATTACTATGACAATAGGTACATCATGACACCGCAGTTTTAAATTTTTTACTTCTGGTCAATTTTTGTCCTCTTAGGCAACTGTCTCCACTTCTCTGTGTCTCGGTTTCCTTTTCTGAAGAGTACAAAGTTTCAAAATTAATAACTGTACAGGGGAAGAAGAAAAGAATGATATCATTCTTCTTGATGTCAGAACCTGTGCAAGCAAGGAGATACTGGGGCATTATGTGAAAAAAAAATTGTGAAAGAAAAAATTCTCAAGCTACAATATACATACAACAAGGGTATCTTTCAAAAAACTAAAGATAGAGTTCCAGATGACATTGGCCTAAGTGGGCACTCACCATCTCTCTCACAAAAGGCAGCTGATTAGGGACAGGAGCCAGCCCAAGTGAGCTGTTCTGGAAGCCAAAGGAGCAGGAGCCTTTGGGGCATAGATCTGGAGGCAGATGGACAGGGAGATAGACTGCTCAAGATAAAATCATGAATTTTTAGACTTGTGGAAATCATGGATGGCTAAGCCCAACACTCAGGACAAAGAGCCAGGGTGAGTCCAACTCCTGCTTGTTACCCAGTGAGAGGAAGCATTCTCTGAGGGTGGGAGTGTTCTGGCAAGGGGTGGAGAGGGGTTTCCTTTCTGTGGGTTTGGTTTCCTGCACCCCCTTAGAGCTTTGGGGAGAACACCAGCCAGCTCGAAGTGGCACCAGGCTGAGAGGAGAGGTGAATCTGCTGAGGAAGCCTGATTTACTTAACTGCCCTGGGGTACAGAGGCTTGGCCTGAGAGAGGGCAGAGTCAGCCACTTTAATAGTTCCATGCTGAAGACTATCAACTCCCCTAAGTTGAAGACATCAACTCCCCTAAGGGAGTCAAGCAGTGGGAAGTACTTAATAAGTTTTTAAGAGCCTATTTAGGGTCCCCTGGAAGGAGTGGGTGGTCTAGAAGAGGCTTGAAAAATCACTTCAGTTCAATGTACTCAGTCATCAGGGTCCCATTTGAATTTCAAAAGGTAACTCAACCTGGCCAGGAGAGGGGAAGTGGTATGGTCATACAGACTGCTGAATCCAGCTGCCCAAGGAGAGTAAAATCTGCCTGAGGGAAAGGGAATGAATAACTTTCTGAAGAGGTGGCTGACACTGTTAGAGGGGTAGCTCAGTGGAGGAATCTCTTCTGTGACTGTAGGAGGTCCCTGGTCTGATTCCCAACTCCTCTAAGAGTGGTGATCCACAGGGATATTAACATCCAGCTGATACCTGTAGGGCAGGGAAAACATAGACATTATTTTTGTACTAGCTTCTTTTGGGTCCCTTATTTTTCCAAAAAAACAGGTTACTTAAAAAAAATTAACTTAGTTTACTCACTAAAACCCACCTCAAAACCTGCAGAGAGAAGCCTGCTGGGTAATTGATTGACAGGCAGTCTGAGAGGCTCCACAAGGGCCCAAAAAGGAACATTGTTCTTCCTTAGCTTTGTTTAACAGCTTGCTTGTGTGGTTCTTTTTGTTTTGTTTTGTTTGTTTTTGTTGTTGTTTTGTTTCTTGTTTTTCTTTCCTCTTTCCTCCCACACCTTTTAAAATTAGGTGCTGCTAGCTTGTTTCTTCTTTGCTGTGCTTCTCCTTCCTTGATTTCCCATTTTCTGTTATACTTATTTTGTCTACGAATGCTATCTTTTTTCCTTCCTTTATCTTTCTATCTTCTGTTTCTATTTTGGTGCTTACATACCACCTTTTTCATTAGTCTTGAAGTTTACTGGTTTCGATTTCTATCTTGTTTATTCTGCTTTCCATTTTTTTTATTAACTTTTTTCTTTCTGTCTTTTATTTTTTCTTTCTTTCTCCTCATCATTCTGGCCTTTTAAAGCATTCTATATATTTTTCTCTATTCAGTTTCCCATTTCATTGTAGGTACTCAACTTTCTTATTCCTATTATTCTACATGCTTACATGAGTTAAATACTCATTTTACTGAGTCTTATAAGGCCCTATTCTAACTTTTACTATTATTTCTATTATCTTTTTTTGTTTCTTACCTCTTTCGATTTCCCTGGCCCTAAAATTTTCCCTTCAAGAGAACATAGAAAACAGCAAGGAAATAGAATAAGAAAAACAAAGTGTCAAAGAGAAAACTTAACACATACACAAAACCAGTTAACAAAACTCTAGAGGAGAGAGGGAAGTTAATCAACTGAATAAACCCATCAAGATAAATGATGACCAGAGGGCAACAAAAAATTACAAACTATACTAAGAAACAGGAAGACATGGACCAGTCCAATGAACAAACTAAAAACCCAGAAGAGATGCAGAACATCAAACAACTAATCAAAGCTGTCCAAACAAATATCATGGACCAACTTAATGAGGTGAAGGAAGAGATTAAGGATATTAAGACGACACTGGGAAAACATAATGAAGAAATTGTAAACATACATAAAAAGATAATGGATATGATGGTGATGAATGGCACAATCCAAGAAATAAAAAAACACTGGAATCACAAAAGAGCAGAGTTGAATAGGCAGAAGAAAGAATTTGTGATGTGGAAGACAGTACATCTGAAATCAAACAGAGAGTAGAAAAGATAGATAAAAAGATAGAACAAATCCAGCAGGGGAATAGGGATTTAAATGACAGCACAAAATGCACAAACATATGCATTATAGGCATTCCAGAGGGAGAAGAGAAAGGAAATGGAATAGAAGGAGTGTTGAAAGAAATAATGGCTGAAAACTTCCCAATTTATCGAAGGAGATGGATATACATATCCAGGAAGCACAGCACAGCCCAAACAGTATAAATCCTAAGAGGCCTACTCCAAGACATATACTTGTCAAAATGTCCAATGCTCAAGACAAAGAGAAAACACTCAAGACAGCAAGAGAAAAGAGAGCCATCACATGGAAGAGAAGCTCAATAAGATTAAGTCCTGATTTCTCATCTGACACCATGGAGGCAAGGAGACAGTAGTGTGACATAGTCAAGGTACTCAAAGAAAAAATTCCAGCCATGAATTCTCTATCCATCAAAGCTGGCATTCCAAAATGATGGAGAGTTCAAAATATTCACAGATAGACAGAAAATAAGAAAGTATGCTAATAAGAAACCTACCCTTCAAGAAATACTAAAGGAAGTTCTACAGGTTGAAAGGAAAAAAAAAAGAGAGTGTTGGAGGAGAGTGTAAGACCAACTAAAAAGACAAAAAGAGAAATAAAACACCATATGACATACATAACCAAAAGAAAATATGCCTGATGTAAGAACTTCCTTGAGAGTAATAAGATTGAATGTTAATGGATTAAACTCACCAGTCAAGAGACACAGATTGGCAGAATGAATAAGGAAATATGGCCCATCTATATGTTGTCTGCAAGAAACCCATCTTAGACCCAAATATTCAAGGGGACTGAAAGTGAATGGCTGGAAAACAATTTTACAAGCAAACAACCAAAAAGGTGGGAGTAGCTATATTAATATTGGACAAAATAGACTTTAAATGCAAAACTATAGTAAGAGAGAAGGATGGGCACTATATATTAGTAAAAGGGGTAATCTTTCAAGAAGAAAGAACAATCATAAACATTTATGCACCAAATCAGGGTGCCTCAAAATACATGAGGCAAACACTAGAAAGACTGGAAAGACTAACACTAGTAAATGCCTCTACAGTTATAGTGGGGGACTTTAATACAACATTATCATCATTAGACAGAACATCTCAACAGCAAATCAAAAAAGAAACAAAGATTCTGAATAACACATTAAAGGATCTGGACCTAATAGATTTTTACAGAATGCTTTACCCAAATTCAGCTGGATATACTTTCTTCTTGAGTTCACATGGATCATACTCCAAGATACCCCACATGCTATGCCACAGAAAAACTCTCAATGAATTCGGAAAGATTAAGATTAAACAAAGTAATTGCACTGACCACAATGGGATGAAATTGGAAATCATGAAGGGCCAGAGGACCAGAGTGGGCACAAATATATGGAAGTTTAACAACACATTCTTAGACAAACAGTGGATCAAGGAGGAAATCTCAAAAGACATCTGTAACTACCTTGAAAAGAATGAAAATGACAACACAACATATCAAAACCTATGGGATACTGCCAAAGATGTCCTGAGAGGAAAATTCATAGCCATAAATGCATATATCAAAAAAGAAGAAAAAGCTAAAATTGAAGACTTAACTGCACACCTGGAAGAATTGGAAAATCAACAACAAACTAACCCCAAAGGAAGTAGAAAGAAGGAAATAACAAATATAGGAGCAGAACTAAATGAAATAGAAAATAAGAAAGCACTACAAAAAATAAACAAAACCAAAAGCAGGTTCTTCAAGAAGATCAATAAAATTCACAAACCCTTAGCCAGACTAACAAAGAAAAAGAGAGAGCTGATGCAAATACACAAAATAAGAAATGAAGAAAGGTATATCACAACTGACTCCACAGAAATAAAGAGTATCATAAAAGGATACTTTGAAAAATTATGTCAACAAGAATGGTAATTTACAGGAAATGGTCAAATTCCTTGAAACTCACAAACAGCCTACATTGACAAAAGAAGAAATTGATGAACACAACAGTCCAATTACAAGTAACAAGATAGACTCCGTCATCAAAAACCTCCAAACTAAGAAGATCCGAGGACCAGACGGCTTCACAGGTGAATTCTATGAAACATTCCGGAAAGAGCTAACACAAATCCTGCTTAAGCTCTTCCAAAAAATAGATGTAGAAGGAACATTGCCTAACACATTCTACAATGCCAACATTAACCTAATACCAAGGCCAAACAAAGATGCCACAAGAGTGGAAAATTACAGACCAATCTCTCTAATGAACCTAGAGGCAAAAATCCCCAACAAAATACTTGCTGATTGCATTGAAAAACTTATCAAACAAATCATACACCATGACCAAGGGGATTTCATCCAGGGTATGCAACGATGGTTCAACATAAGGAAAACAATCAATGTAATACACCACATCAACAGGTTGAAAGAAAAGACTCACATGATCATCTCTATAGATGCAGAAAATGCATTCAATAAAATGCAGCACTCTTTCCTGTTAAAAACACTGCAAAAGATAGGCGTAGGAAGAAACTTCTGAACATGATACAGGGTTTATATGAAAAGCCCAGAGCCAACATCATCTTCAATGGTGAAATCCTAAAATCTTTCCCTCTAAGATTGGGAACAAGACCAGGATACCCACTAACACCGCTCCTATTTAACATTGTGTTAGAAATACTTGTTTGAGCACTGAGGCAAGAAAAAGATGCAAAAGCCATCCAAATTGGAAAGGAAGAAGTAAAAATTTCACTATTTGCAGATGACATGATCCTATACATAGAATGCCTTGAGAAATCTACAACAAAGCTTCTAGAACTAATAAAGGAGTTCAATAATGTCGCAGGCTATAAGATCAATGCTCAAAAATCAGTAGCATTTCTGTGCACCAGTCATGAACAATCTGAGGAGGAAATCAAGAAAAAAATATCATTTATAATAGTTACTAAAAGTATGAAATATTTAGGAATGAATTTAACTAAAGATGTAAAAGACTTATATACAAAAGAGTACACAACACTGTTAAAGGATGTCAAAGGAGGCTTAAATAAATGGAAGAATATTCCTTGTTCATGGATAGGAAGACTAAACATCATCAAGATGTCTATCCAGCCCAAACTAATTTATGGATTTAATGCAATACCAATAAAAATCAATAGTTTTTTTTAATGAATTCAGAAAATCTACAAAATTTATTTGCAGGGGTAAGAGACCCTGAATCACCAAAAACATATTGAAAAAGAAAAATGAAGTTGGAGGTATCACACTACCTGAATTTAAAACATACTACAAAGCTAGAGTGGTCAAAACTGCATGGTATTGGAACAAGGATAGACATACTGACCAATGGAGCCGAATTGAGAGTTCTGATATAGATCCTCACATATATAGTCATCTGATATTTGACAAGGCCACCAAGCCCACTCAGTTGGGAGAGAAAGGCCTCCTCAACAACAGGTGCTTGGAGAATTGGATATCCATATCCAAAAGAATGATAGAAGAACACCATCTCACACCTTATACAAAAATAAACTCAAGATGGATCAAAGATCTAAATATAAGAGCCAAGACTATAAATAACTTGGAAGATAATGTAGGGAAGCAACTCCAGGACTTAGTAAAGAAAATGGTTTCAAGAACTTCAAACCCAAAGCATGAGCAGCAAAAGAAAAATTAGATAAATGGGATCTCCCAAAATTAAAAACTTTTGCACCTCAAAGGATGTTATCAAGAAAATAAAAAGGCAGCCTACCCAATGGGAGAAAATATTTGGCAACCATATATCTGATAGGAGCCTAATATCCGGCATATATAAAGAAATCTTACACTTTGAAAATAAAAAGACAAAGAACCCATTTTAAAAATGGGCAAATGACTGAAAAAGACACTTCTCTGAGGAAGAAATACAAATGGGTAAAAAGTACATGAAAAGATGCTCAACATTGCTAGCTATTAGGGAAATGCAAATCAAAGCTACAATGAGATACCATCTTACACCCATTAGAATGGCGGCTATTGAAAAAACAAAACAAAACAGGCTTTTAGTGTTGGAGAGGATGTGGAGGAATGGGAAACCTCATCCACTGCTGGTGGGATTGTAGAATGGTCCAGTCACTATGGAGGACAGTTTGCCAGTTCCTCAAAATCTAAGTAGAGAAGTTTCATATGATCCACCGATTCCACTACTGGGTATATACCCTGAAGAATTGAAAGCAAAGACAAGAACATATATATGCACACTAATGTTCATAGTGGCATTGTTCACTATTGCAAAAAGTTGGAATCAACCCAGGTGCTCATGAAGAGAAGAATGGATAAACAAAATGTGGTACATAAATACAATGAAATATTACTCAACTGTAAGAAGTAGTAAAGTGCTAACACATGGGATAACATGGATGAATCTTGAAGACCTTTTGTTGAGTGAAGCAAGCCAGGCATTGAAGGATGAACAGTACAAGAAATCAATGATATGAATTAAGAAATTGAATAGTCTCAGAATGCTATTGTCTGTAAGATAGGTTTACAAGAATTAGAAAGAGAAGAGAAGGTTGTGAGCCATCACCCATATAGATGTAATCTATGGTAAAGTGATAGTGTAGTTGTGTATTGAAGGAATAGGACAGGAGGGTAGTGATATTATTGGGTTGCAGGGTGCAGGGTTGACAGGTGGGTAGATTGGGAAGTATGGGTCAGAAGGTCCAGGATTCTGGGGGGAGGGTTGAGAGAGGGACCAGGTGAACACTGGGAATTTGTTGGTATGAGGTTCATAGTACAAATGTTTGAATGCTCTTATGGAAAAATGACAAGGAAGGGTCACTGGTTTAGGGTGTTGTTTGCAGGGGGGTACATTTGGGACAAGGCACACCTGGAGTAGGCTTCTAGGGAGTGTGTGAGTGTTCATTCTGTCATAATGTGTTGTATCCGTGTGTGGAGAATCAGAAAATTAGTGGGAAGGAGTTGGACTCCCATCTTTGGGAGGACCAATTTGTTCAGAAATAGACAGATAGGAGTCTTTCAAGAGCAAGGTTGGTTGTTCCTAACAGGGAAGGACAAAACAGTGTGTCGAGACCTCTTGTTGCATGTAACAATGGATCTTGTCATCTAACGAGTCAAGCCAGGGGGTCATCATGGGCCCCGGGGGAATGGGGTGGGAGGAATAGAATAGATCAAACAGGGTGTATTTAGTGATCAGTAGAAATGTTCTTCATTACCATACAGTGATGGACACAAGACATGGTAAATATCATCAAAATTTATATAAGTGTATGATCTAAAATGTAAACCATAGTGTAAACCATTAACAATGTTTATTAGCTATGTTTCACTATTTCTATATCAGTTAGAACAATGCTACCATCCACATATAAAAAGATGCTAATGTGGGGAAGTGATGGTTAGGCTAATGTGTCAACTTGGCCAGGTAATTGTGCCCAGGCATTAGGTCCAGCAAGCACTGGGCTAATTGTAATACAAGAACATTTGTAGACTTTGATCACCAGTGAGTTTACTGCATGGATGGCTGATTACATCTGCATCAATCAGGGAGATTGCATCAGCAATGGGTGAAGCTTTTACCAATTAGTTGAATGCCTTAAAAGAGGAAGTGATTTCAACATTCAGAGAGAATTTCCCAGCTCATCTTTGGACAGCCAACTTCTCCCAGAAACTCATCAAGGACACTTCATTGGACTTTCATCAGAGCCCCTGTTTTACAGCCTGCCTGTGGAACCTGAACTTGTGCATCCCCAGGGTCGCATGAGAGACTCATAAAATCTCATATTATTGACAGATATCTCCTGTTGATTCTGTTTCCCAAGAGAACCCTGACTAGTACAGCGGGAGAGGAAAGGGGGAGTATGTTGGATATATGAGAGTCTCCTGCATCCTATGTGTGACTTTACTTTGATCTAAAACTTCTTTGAAAACAAAATGAAAAATAGTGAGACAATGGGGAATGAGAGGGGGAAGGTGTCACGGTACAGATTGGACAACAGATATTGCAGTGATGAAAGGCAAAAGGTCAAATAATTTTTTTTATATTTTTCATTTTTTTAATACCCCAATCTTTTAATTTTATTTTATTTTTAGTTTTTTATAAGAATTTTATGTATTTTATCTCTTACACTTAAACTTATCATTATTATTTCATTTTCCTCTTAAATGCATTCAGCTATTGTAATGGCTTCATCTTTTAAGAAGCTTTGGATCACAGAAGGGTTACAACTGGGGTAGAGGAGGATCATTGGTGTGGGGGGTCAGGGATGTGGGATGCATGGGAGAAAGTCCACCTGAGCATAAATATAAGGTATATAAAAATGTTCAAATGTTCATGGGGCACTGGAACAGTAGGTGGAGAATCACTCAATAAATGAGAGAATGCAGAATTCCCATCCTGGGGAGCACTGCCACAATCTCTAAGGGAGGAGTAACAGTGCCCCAAGTGCGGGGACAGTGACTGGCAAAGGAGGATGATCCACTGATGTGCCCTTGATAATGATGATGACCCTTATGAGTCTTTGCTCTTGAAATTGAAACTTAGCCTATTGATATGGGGTGCCTAAGGGTTGCCTCCTGAAAGCCTCCTTGTTACTCAAATGTGGCCTCTCTCTAAGCCAAATTCAGCATATGAACGCATTAACTTCCTCCCAGTGTGGGACATGACTCCTGGGGATGAGCCTCCCTGGCACTGAGGGATTGCTACCAAGCACCAACTGGAAATGCAATTGGAAAAAGGCCTTGAATAAAAGGGGTCAAAGGTAAAGACAAATGAGTTTATATGGCTAAGAGACTTCAAAATGAGTCAGGAGGTCATCCCAGAGGTAACGCTTACACACATCACAGTAGGATCTCATAGAATTCCAAAGTGAATATCACCCCAAATAGTGGGGCTGCTGTGGGCTCTGGAGACACCCAGGTCCTATGTCAGGGCAGACAGCTCCAGAGTGTGTTGCCTTGCCAGTGGGCCCTACTCTGGAGTTTGTGCTCCTGAAAGTGACAGAGTTGGACTCAACTATGTCTTCCCTGCACATGGCTCATCTGTCCCTTCTATTCAAAAACTATACTTAGTGCTGGAATTTGTAGGTATATGTCCAGAGACTTGAGTCTTTGGGCTGTCCATGTGCCAGCTGGGCCTGGAACCTTGGTGGAGCAGCAAGTCTTACTGTACAGCTCATTGGACTCACCCAGGACTACTGGCGGGGAGATGATGATGGACAATGACCATCCCAGGGAATGGAAAGAGTCTGCAGATGCAGGCAGGATAATCTCATTCATCTTCCCCATGGGATATAAACCCCTCTCAATTGGTGGTACAGTGAACATCACCATACCACACTCCTCAGGATGGGGTGAAGAGCTATGGACTAGAGTGAACTTACTGGCATTCTACTATAGACATATTGTGATTCAAGCAAGGAAGAAATTACAACACTGATGTGCAGCCAGTGGCCACTGGAGGCTCTGGGTGCAGGTAGAGGGAAAAGCAGTTGCAATACAGGGGACTTTTTGGGACTTGGGAATTGTCTTGAGTGACATTGCAATGACAGATATAGGCCATTTTATATCATCATATATCATGCAGAAATGTGTGGGAGAGAGTGTGGTCTACAATGTGAACTATGGTCCATGCTTAAAGGCAAAGCCCCAGGATGTTTTCATTAATTGCAATTAATGTGCCACACTAATGAAGGATGTTTATGTGGGAGATTGTGGGGGGTGTGGGAGGTGGGGTGTATGGGAATCCCTATTTTTTTGTGTAACCTTTATGTAACCTAAGTATCTTTAAAAATAAAATTAAATAAAATATATAAAAAACAAAAGAAACAAAAAAAACTAACAATAAAGGTGTTGTCATTCATACAAAACTAACAGAATTCATTGTCCGTTCACTCTGAGTACAGGATATAAAAAGATTTCAAGCAGAGGAAATGTGTTTCTAGATAGAAATATGGATCTATACAAAGCTATGAAGATCACCAGAAAAGGTAACTACTTGAGTAAATATATAGTTTTCTCATAAGATGTAGATATATTTAATATATTAAGTATTAAAGAAAAACTCCATCTATATATCCTTATGATTGTGACCTTATAATTAATGATTGAGTGAGAAAACTTTGGAGATCAGATTCTGAGCATTCTTACTCTCAACTGAGTGTTTTAAAAGGTATGTGTATGATATTTCTTTTTGCCTGACTGGCAAAGACTCAGTATATCATAAAAAGTATGGAGGAATACAACAGTCTTTCTTCTTCCCCACACATGGAAATTCACACAGACATAGAATGAAGGTATTCTTATATGAAAAAGTCATTGAAACAAATAACATTTAGCCAGACCCCCCTTGTAAAATACACCTAGTGGATGAAGATGATAAACTCTGTAGGAAGGAGAGCTCCAATTCCATTTCCTCTTCCTCAGTCTTTAATGTGGACTTGTTTGTGATCTTGTCATAAATCACTTAGTTTGGTGTAATTCACTTGGCACTTTGGGTTCAGGTTCTTCCTGTACCTTAGGAGATGATAAGGGATATGAATGGGCACCCTCCTCCATGCAACCACAGAAAGATCCATCTTTAGAAAACTTCTTTGAGCAAGAAGTGAGTGTCCTTAAGGATCCAGTGAAACACTTGTTTATTTATGGAAAGTATGGTTTTTGTGAACCAGATTACATGGTTGGAGTTCTTACTCTATTAGAGGATGTCAGGAGAAATAGCATGAGAATAAACTCTAGAGAGAAATTCCTGAAAATGGCACACAAAGTTCTAAGTCTAATACCTCTAGCTCTGAAACTTCTAACCCTATATCTAACTTTAACATGAACTCTCATATTCATACAGACTAGAAGGGAACTGGATTTTGTATTCTCCTCCATTGTTTTAATTATGGAGCAAAAACGCTTATTAAACTGTAACAGGACTCATAAACATTTTGAAAGTGTTCTGGTCATGGGAGTTAGAAGTAAAATTTCTGAAGTACCAGGAAGAAGCTGCAAAATTTATAAAATTATTACATATTAAATTTTAATTGGAGCCCTTCACCTATTTTTCTCATTGAACAGGGCAGGCATAAAGGTGAAAAAGGTATTTAGATATTATTACTGATAAGAAGGATTGAGATTGACATAATGATTCTGTGATGGCCCCTAATTCCTTGACAAGTATGAGATGTAGTCTTCTGAGATGAGCAGAGAATTTGTGGGATAAAGATCACAGGAAATTGGTAAAAATTTTAACTTTTGCTAAGAAGAATGTGTAGAAGAGAGAACTGTCTGGAACAGCCAGAAAATTTTTCCGATGAACCTTGAACGCAGAGTTCATACTGAAGTTCATAATTGTTTTTCATACTACTTTGAATATGATTGCTCAGTTTTCTCAAGCATTACCTTCCATCTTTAGTTAAGGGGGAAAACATTAATGTATAAATTAATAACTTAAATACTTTAGCTGATGTACTGTTTTACACTGAAGCAGAGAGTGGCTCTAATTTGACTTGATTTTGTAAGGATTGCTGTTTACGCATTCTACACTATTTTAGCATCAGGATAACCACAAAAGTTTATTCTAATCTGTTCTCATTCATAGCTGTAGGTCTTTGTAAAGATAAAGTTAGTCAATGCATTAGTCAGTTTAAGCTGTATTTTTCTATGATAACAAATGAATAGTGAAATCTGAGTGGCTTAACAGATTCAATCTTACTTCCTGCTCAGGCAAATTCAACCAAGGATAATAAAAGCCTCTAGGGCATTTGTGCTCTGAGTAGTTACTCAGAAATTCATATTGCTCCCTCTGTGTATTCCTACCACTTTAACGCTTTTCAGATTTTTTGCAGCAGGGTAAAAGAATGCTGGAGTCTGAAATACTGGCTCCTAAGTGGTTCCTTCTGAGTGTGGAACACATCACTACTGTGATGTATTGACATGGTCCCACTTAACAAAAGGGAGGTAAAATTACGGTGAGAGCCCAGGATATTTGTTGATCATCAAATGGGTTAAACACCATTGGGAAAGCTGGTTATCCATTTGGAATGAATTCTTTATTAAACTCTTGAATATTAATCTGTATGAAATATATACTTAACATAATATTTAGTCATTGCTATGGAGTAATTTTTTAATAATTTAGCTCTTACAATGATGAAAGTCAAGTCACTAAGATTGGCAGGATTCTTGCCTGGGCCCTAATCTGAATCCTCTTCTTTTATCTGGATCCTTTCATTAGAATAAGTGTCTACATCTCAAATAACTCCCCAATTCATTGTTCTGTAACTGGTTTGCAGTTGTTTTCTATTCAAACTTTAAAGTGCAGACTCTCTGTCTTGTTAATTCAGATATAATGAATTCTTTTTTTTAACCTGTTTGTTCCAACACAACTCCTGAAGGGCATGGAGTCAGGGCAGCTGCAAGACCAAAGGACACACTCAGCACAGTGTCAGAACATGAGCTTTATTGGGACTTACAGGCAGGAGAGATTTTCTCTGGTGGTGGCGGTCCCGAGAATGAAGACAGCATTCCACAAAGAGGTGGGAAAATAATGGGGCAATATATAGAGTCTAAGAACAAAGAAATTTCATAAAACAGCTTCTGCCAGGGTCACATGAAGCACATAAGTGGGGTCTGGTGATGTTATTGTAGGAAGGAACTGTACAGCCTAGAGGAAATTACAGTCTAAAATACCTTCTGTACATTGTTTCCTTGTGAGGAGGTTTGTTACATTTTAACTTGTGTCCTGGGGCATGCAGGAGGCTGGGAACTGCAGACCAAGTTTCCCTTAGGGAGGGGCCCACTGGACCACCACACATCTAATTTGTTCATATCAGCAAAGCAAAAATTCATCCAATAAAACCTATTTTGGGAGAATTATGCAAGATGATGGCAGAATAGGGAGTTCT